>JAYEPQ010000020.1:25951726-25954226 GCA_036321105.1 Dracaena cambodiana
ACAATTATTACACGTAGCGCCACTTAAAATAACAAATAAAAAAACTCCCTTAATCCTTCTTTGAGTGGCGCCACGTGTAATAAATTTATTGGATCACCTAAGCAGCGGTAAAGAAACTCTCTTAACTGTCGGTGAATTTCTCATTTATTATATATATATATATATATATATATATATATATATATATATATATATATATATATATATATATATATATATATAAAAGATTAGAGATTAGTTTTGGAATCTCTTGTAATTGATTAAGAGAGACATTAGAAACCACGAAAGATGCGAGAGGCTAGAGAGTGTAGACGATAAAAAATAAATAAAAGATGCCGGAGTTCACCCGCAGGGTGCTACCAGTGGAATGCACCCGTGGGTGCTACCTGCAGGGTACACCTGCATGGCGCACCGCGGGACGCACCCACGGTTGCCACCTGCAGGAGCATCCCGCGGGGTTCACCCCGCGGTGCTCCTGTTACGTAGATTTGATCCGGATTTTAGAGGAACAGTTACTCCCGATCTCGGTGTTTCTGTTACGTAAATTTTACTCAAATCTTATCCGAGCAGTTACCCCTCGATATATAAAAAGAGAGTAGAGTCCACAGAAAGATGGGGGATTGATTATGGAGAGCAGAGTCCAGAGGCAAAGAGAATTCCCAGAGATATCAACTTCTTCGAGAATTTCAGAGAAGAAGTTTTCCAGAGAGCGACCGTTTTTTTCCCAATTCAGATTGAACCATCAACTAGGGCTGAGCAGAAAACAGAAAAAACCGAACCAAACCGATCGTTTCGGTTCGGTTCGGTTTTCGGTTCGGTTCGGTTTAAAAACCGAAATTAATTTCGGATTTCGGGTGGCTTTAGCTCCAACCGAAACTGACCGAAAAAGCTGAAATTTTACAATTGTAGTTTATTCTTTTTTTTTTTTTTTATTTTCAATATGTTTTTCTTTTAAATATTCAATGAAAAACATATTATTGTAATTTTAATCGGTAAAAAAAGAAAAAAAATAGAAAGAAAAATTATTATCTTTCCTATAAAATACAAGTATTTATCACATATTTACTTTCAAACCCAAATAACCGAAAACCGACCGAACCAAACCAAACCAAAAATTTGGTTTCGGTTTCGGTTTTTTGGAATTTCGGTCAGTTTCGGTTCTACTAGTTCGGTTCGTTTTTTGATAGAAAAATTTTTCCCCAAAACCGAACCGAACCGACCGATGCTCACCCCTACCGTCAACGGAGTGTATCAGCGTGGCTCCACCACTACCAGACCCACACAAAATTAAAAAAGCGAATTGAAATTAATCGTTCCTATTCTTGTAATCTCATATTTAATTTTGTAATTTTTCTTTTATTGTTGTATTCAAAATCAAAATTGGTAATGTAAGGAAACCCAATTTTTCAGGCGTACAAGAATTGGCGACTACAGTGGGAGACTCTCTGTTCACAACAGAGAACTTCGTAGCGTAGTCCGACCATAGATCCATCAGATCGGTGGTTGAAATCTTGGTCGTCGAAGTCGACCAACAAAGGTATGAAGAATTCCTCTCTTCAAACTCCTCTGATACGGAACCTAGGCCTCATCGTCGGGTAACGATCAAGAAAGGTGAGGTGTCATCTTCCACCAAAATTGACAAGACGTCATCGCCTGTTAAAATAAGTGAGGTGTTACCGTCCACAAAAATCTGACAGGGCGTCATCGCCTGTCAAAAAAGGTGAGGCGTCATTGCCCACTAAGACTTACAAGACGTCATCGCCGGTAAAAAAAAAAAGAGAACCGTGCGGTACGCAGGGTGCCACCCGCAGGGTTGCAACTGCGAGGTGCACCCCGCGGGATGCACTCTCGGGGTGCACTTGAGGGTTGCAACCCACGGGGTGCACCCGCGGGTTGCAACCCGCAGGGTGCACCCGTGGATTGCAACTGCGGATGCACCTACGGGTTGCAACCCGCAGGGTGCACCCGTGGATTGCAACTGCGGATGCACCCGAGGGTTGCAAACTGCGGGGTGCCGGAAAAAAAAAAAGATCTCTCCATGCGCACATACGCGGATCTGTCTTCATACCTATCTTTCATGTGCACAGTTATTGGTTTGGTTTATTGATATGTGTAACGGTATTACCTTTTATATATATATATATATATATATATATATATAAAAGATTAGAGATTAGTTTTGGAATCTCTTGTAATTGATTAAGAGAGACATTAGAGATGACGAAAGATGCGAGAGACTAGAGAGATAGTTAGTGTTCCCTTATAAACCGTTATATTTACTGTAATAATGAAAATTCTCGCATTGTTGCCACATAGATATCGAAATTGGTTGACCAAATCTCAATATTTCTTGGTGTTTTTCTTGTGATTGTGTGTTTATCTTTTGTGCTCGATGCATTAGATCCCGTAATAAGTCGAGATAGAAAACTTATAATGTTCCCTATTTATAACATCAGAGCCTTGGTTGTGCCCAAGAAAAAGTGAAACCAAATTTGGAGGT
>JAYEPQ010000020.1:25959226-25974629 GCA_036321105.1 Dracaena cambodiana
GATTATTTTAAACAATTATTACAAAAAACTAAATAAAGGAAGATTGTAAGCAACTTATATAATTTAATTTGGAATATTAATAAACCCATAATTAATTATTAATTCTATCAAATAAATACAAAACTAAAAGATTCATAAAAAGAATTATTAGTCTCATAGTTAAGACTATTAATGTTATTATTCTATGTTTCTAATCCTACAAACCAAACATAACCATAATTCGCTGCTAGTACCAAACAGGAAACTTCAGATAATGCTTATTTTATCCATGCATCAAGTATTCCTCCATAAAATCAATGTTTTCAAAATTTTGGCATAAATCACCCGAAACCTTCATCCAATCCACAATTTTCCCATGCTGCACCTTATTACCTCTCTCTCTCTCTCCCTCTCTCTCTCTCTCTATCTCTCTCAAGCCTAGAATGATATGCGTAAATTCAATCGTATAACCATATATACAAGTGATCAATCAACAAATGTGAATATACTAGCAAGCTGCATAATTGGTTAAGGGTGGTTTCTGAAGAACCAAACCTTGATGAGCTGAGAAGGCTGAAACCCGCCGATCCACATGAAGCAGCGCTCCACCGGCGACGCCCACATCCCCGACACAAGGTGGAACACATCGCACCTGATCATCTCCTTCCTGAAGCTAATCATCTCATCATAGTGAGCCAGGCACTTGTCGACGCACACCCGCAGCTCATTCTCCTGCAGGCCGTGGTCCTGCACCGCTGCAGCCTCCTGCAGGCCGCAGATCAGCTGGTGGTGCTCCTCCCTCCACCTCTCATACTCCATGTCGAATACCGCAGCATCTGCACATATATCGGTATAAACACATTAATATGAGTATATGAGGCTTAGGGTTAGGTGGTGTTGTACCTGAGCTGAGCCCATGCATAGCAGAAGAGAGGTTTTGGTCTAGTCCATTGAAGTGCATGCCCTAACATGAACAAAATAGTTAGTACGTACAAGATAATTAAGAATTAGGGTTTAGTGAGAAAGATGGAACCTGAGGTGATCTTGCTTTATGGAGCTCTCGTTCAAGCTGGATTAGCTTGATCCTGCTGTTCTCTAGTTGTTGGATATAAGCCTGCAGTAGGATAAATTAAATTAAATTAAATTAATTAAAAGAACATGGTAGGTGACTTAAGACTTTAGTTTACAAATCCTTTTCATTAGGTTTGGTGACCTTCTTTCTGAGCCTGCTTTTTCTAGCAGCCTCTCTATTCTGAGCCAGCCTTCTCAAAGTCTACAGGCAACCAAAGATAATTAATCACTAATCATTCTTGTTAATTAATTGCTGAATTAATTGTAGCTAAAGCTAACTAATTAATATATCGTTAATTACCTTGGCATCTGGGGTTTTAGGACCTTCTTGCTCGGAACTAGATGCTATATTCTTCTTCTTCTCTTCCTTCTGCTCTCAAAGCCCAAAAAGAAAAAAAGAAAATTTTTTTATAAGAAATGGTGTATGATAATTAAGAAAATATGGGCACATAAATAATTAAACACAAAAATATATATATTTAATTACCTTGAGTACAGTCTTGATATCTTTCCCTTTTCCAGACAAAGATGATGGGATGTCAGTTCTTGGGTTGTTAGACTCCATTGATTGCTCAACTGATGGTCTCTTGGATATTGAACTGCTTGTAGAAGGGAGTAAGCCCAAATCACCCTGCAAAAAGCATTAGGATGAGACCTTGAAAAAAAAAAATAGATTTGATAATTGATGCTTAAGGCATTGGTTTTGAGAGAATTAATTAGAACAATAGCAATTATGAGTAATTAAATTACCTTGGTTGAAGGATGATCAACATGCATGGGGAATATGTTGAGAGTCTCTGCATACAATATATGAATTAATTCCTGTGAGCTTTAAACCTTCTGAATATACATATATACAATTAACTCTTAAAAGAAAAGACTTGACTAGTCCAGATCGATCGAACTTTGAATTTTGAAGCATTCTAATTCTCAATAAGAAAAACTCAGAAAAATATGACAAGTTTGATACAGGGAAGTGTATATGGAAATCGTGAAGAAGAGGAGTAAGAAAAATTAAAACTTTTCATAAATAATGTGAATACTTTATGATTGTCAACAATACTAACTAAGAAATAAAAAAAAAATCCCAAGGAACTCTAGAAAAGTTGAGAAAATATGATTTTTTTAATACCTTCTCATGTGAAACCCTAAAAACTTGTTCAGAGGGGAAAGCTCTACAATCATGAAGAAGATTTTCAGAAATTAACTGAAGAACGAAAATTTGTTAATCCTTGTTTTAATTTTCTCCTAAAGAATGATACCATGACAAGTATTATTTGAACCTAAGTTGGAGGAAGTGTAAACAACAAAAATTAAGATATAAATGGGGGATAATTAATAATAAATCAGAAGATCGATACATACGCTTATGATCATGAACAGGTGGCTGATCATGCCCATCAAGATACAAGAAAAGAGCTTGATCCAACTCCCCCATGTCATAAGTTCCTCCATCTTTTAGCCTTCTATAATACCAAATGAAGCACATATAAATAAAATGATTTGAGCTCATCTATTTCCAAAACAACAGAGAATTCAATAATATTATGATGATGATGATGTGATCCATTCATGTGCTCCCAATTTCTAGGCTTCGCTTAATTTCTATTTTCATATCTCATATGGATCAATACAAAAAGTGCTAAGGTTTTAGAGAGAGAGAGAACTGAAATGGATACAGGGACTCTATCTACTACAGCTCTTTCTAACTTGTTGCATGCAGTAGAAAGTGCTAATTTGAAGAAAAAGACATGCAATCTATCATCAAAAATGCAAACTTTAACCCAAAAAGAATTGTTTAAAAAGGAGAGAAAACTTTGATTGAAGTGTAATTACTATCAAGAAAAAATATATGTATACTAATATTACATGGGATTTGCATGGTTGTTAGAGGAGGAAGAAGATTGTTGCATCATCATCCCAAAAGAGATCTGCAGCTCGTGTTCTTGATCATCTTGAAATCTTTGATCAGCCATTAAAAAAAACCCTAATCTCACTTTGTGACAGTGATATTTATAGCTCTTTCTTTCGATTATCTATCCTTCTTCTTCTTCTTCATAAAGTTAGTTGATGAAGACTTTTGGAAGAGAAGGAAACTAGAAGGGGTGCAGATAAGGAGGGGAGGTAAGCTCACCGACCCTGCAGAGAGAGAGTAGAGGACAAAATCTGCCGAAGACCGACTAAAGTTTTCGTTTTTCTTAATTTTTTTCTCTCTACTCTATGATAGTCTAATGGGGAAGGTGAAACTCAAAGCCGCCCGTGTGTTTTTGGTCACCTGAAACCCTATCAAACCTATAGATAGATTTCATATTTGTTTAATTTTTCTCATTTATATATTTACTAAATACATATATACGTACATACATACCTTGTACATTAACGCTATAAAAGTTGTACAAGGCTATGGTCTTTTGTGTTGAATATTTGAAGCTAGTATATAAAGCAAAAAGATATTACCATAGGATAATTAAAATAAAAAGATGATAGTATGTTTATTAAGAGAAGTTTATTAGAAGCATACATTTTATTTGACGGGAAGGTGCTATTGTATATAACGGTTGCATGTATGAACAGTTAAATACATAAGAATGTAGGCATTTAGAAAATTTGCAAACAGGGCCATGACCCACCTAAAAAGTGTGTAGCTTCGTCTGTTTGTCAATTGTGTCTCACAATTGCTATCTAGCCATCTATTGACATCTAACTTTACTATTAGACGGTTAGAGTAAGAGTTCTAACTCTCAAACTATGAAAAACTCTATAATAACACCTTTCTCATAATAACATATCAAAGATAAAACGAAAGAAAGTACAGATATAGAACAAAAGCTCATCTTAATATTGGTGATGTAGATAAACTTTGACCACCAATATTCAATAAACAACACCAATCTTTTCAAGTCTTATTCACAAATAAACTCACTTCAATATTCAATAAAAAACACCAATCTTCTCAAGTCTTGTTCACAAATAAACTCACGAAAACCCTTAATTACTTTGTTTGTTTTGAATAGGATGGTATATATATATATATAAGACTTTTCTCTATCCAAATAAATTCTAAATTCTTCTTTTAATTTCATCCATCCATCTTTGATCTAAAGTTGCCAAAAATAATTTGTATCCAACTAAATTACTCAAAATCCAAGTAAAAAAAATATCCAGAGAATTTTATTTGCTAAATTTACCGCCAGGCTACTGGTAGCTCTATTGATAGGGTTACTGCCAGTAGCTACACTAATAGTTGCTCTCTGGTTATTTTCATATTTCATCTACTTGTAGATGCCAAGTTATTGCAACTTTTCTCCTGAGCTATCGGTAGGCCTACCGGTAACTTCTTGTTGCTTATTTCAAGCTCCTTGAGCTATCAAATGGGCTACCGATAGCTACACATGCTAACTTTACTTGACAGCTTTTTCTTCATATTTTTGATACATTTTGCCACGTACAAATACCGGTAGGAACTCAAAATTCTAAGAACTTTCCCTTTACCAATTTCATGACAAAAGCCCTTCTGATCTTAAATTTTCCTACAAATATGAAAACAAATAACCAAGATAAAGTGTATATATCTTCGAAATTCGAATTTTCAAAACAAATTCAAATACTACACAATAATCATTAGACAACACTCATATTATCATTAGTATTACTCCTGTTGAATCGAATTCTTTCATCTACTCCCTATCCTTATACGTACTACTCCTTTTTCTCAGAAATTGATAAACACAACAATGATCAAAATTTTGCATTAGAAAATATAAAGGGAGTGATATATAGAATTCACACATAAAGTTCAAAACCACAAATATTCACCTTGAGATGCATACACACAGACACACACAAACACGAGTGAGTAAGAAGTTCAAAAATTATACTTTACTCTCATGTATAAGAGTGTTCAATATAAGGAAGACAAAAAAATCATGGAGATGCATGTTCGCAGCAGAAATTTGTTGCTTTCCTTCCATTGAATTCAGCTTAGATTACAATGAAAGAGAACAAAAGAAAAAGAACAAACGAGAGAATTTATAATTATCGCTCTCTTTTACAATGATAACGTGGGATCTATATGGCGATGGGATCTATCGAAGTAGCTCCTTTGAACGATCTGACGACGGGGGTCTTCTTGCTCTTGATGAAGAAGATGCCGGCCGACTTGGATCTTGATCTTCTCTACTCTTCACGAATTCAAGGCTCTATGCGTAACTCGAATTCTCTAAGATGCTTAAAGGATTTTCATAAAAAGATCCCTAGGGCTTCCTCAAGGGGGTATTTATAGCCTTAGGATGATATGAGAGTTTCTATCTAAATAGAATTTGTACTCATCAAGGATTCCAATCAAATATCTTAGTTTTGATTTAAATTTCTTGATTTAGAGTTCTGATCGGACTTAATTTGGTTATTTGGATAAGCCCAAATCATAATCTCAATCAATTTGAGATTCTGGTTATCTGCTCACGCGGAGCTAGGAAACCAGAACGCGGAGCTAATGAATAGTTCCGCGTTTTACTCATACGCGGGGCTAAAAATAGCCAAACGCGGAGCTAGAGTTAGCTCTGCGTTCTGTTGTGGAAAATCCTTTTTATTTAGAAATTTTCACTGCCAACAGAACCCCCTCCAAAGTTTTCAAAATGGCTTAGAACTTAGCAAATTTTGAAATACTTTGGATCTTCAAACTGAAAACGCGGAGTTAAAATACCAAGTTATCTTCGCATTTTGTATACTTGCGCGAAGCTAATAGCTTCGCGTTTCAGTGAGTAACTGCTCAGTGATTGCACCGAATCTCGCTCCGAATACCAAGGGGCGGATTTTCTCATTTAAATAGAGTCTCTTCTTCTTCTTCCTTTACTTCATTTGAAGAATTCAAGAATCCAAGAGCTCCAGAACTCCGGCGATCCAAACAACTCAGGCGACCGAGCGATTTTCGACCGGATTTTCCTTCGATTTTTCTTCAAGATTTCGCAAGCAATGGCACCCAAGACTCGTGCCTCTTCTCGCGCACCCTTGCCGTCGGCGACTGGCGCAAGCAGCGGCGGCAGCGGCCGCGAAAGTGGCCGCAGCAGCGAACCAGTCCACGCTGCGCCTATCGACGGTAAGAATCCTCTTTTTGGACTCTTCGGAACCATTTAGGAGTGATTTGACTCGGTTTTAACTGGCTAATCATCTCTTTTACTGGCGAGATCGCCATACTCCGGCCAAATGGCTTGGAGAAGAAGAAGAAGATCTCTGGTCTTCCTCCACGAGAAGCTATCGCGTTATCTTCGCGTTTCAAAACGCGAAGTTATTTTTGCTAACTTTTGCGTTCTTACGCGAGGTTACAATTTTAGTTTCGCGTTTGTAAACGCGAAGTTATCAACCTTAACTTCGCGTGTGTAAACGCGAAGTTATCTCACTTAGCTTCGCATGTGTAAACGCGAAGTTTTCTCACTTAGCTTCGCGCGGAGTTACTTCTAGCTCCGTGTTTTTATACTTAGAAAAATTTTCTGTTTTGCAAAAACTTTTCTAATTCTTGATTTTTCTTTTTTTTGCAGTTGGCTATTCAGTGGATCCAATCTCCCAAGGGCATCACTTCGGTTTCGTTGGTGGTGCAGACTCAGCAACTCAGTTCCGTTTCACCACTGACCTTCCCGCCTTCAAGCCAGGTCTTAGAGAGCACAGGGCGAAATTGATAAGATACAGTCCTGCGACTGCGAGGGAGATTATCACTGATGCTCCTTTTGAAGCGATGAACCGAGAGACATTGGAGAAGCCTGCATTCCTCTTTGGAGATGCGTTGGAGCATTCGGATGAGATCCTCTTTGAAGAGGAGAGCAAGTGGTTGTATTAGGCCGGGGATCTGCTCATGTTTCTGCCTGACATGGAGCATAGCTACCACTTGGTGTATCTCCAGAGGCTATCTTCCCACCGCGAGTTAGAATTTGAGCTAACTCGTGAGTATGATGGTGTTGCGACCGGCAAGTTTGGCGCAAATGGGGCTTTTCAAGATGGTCCCCCTATATGTATTACGGGACTCCTCCTAGGCAGAGTCACCAAAGAGCACCTTGTTGGTGAAGTCCCAATTCGTGCTAAGACCTTCCTTAGCGAATTCTTGGCTAATGGTGGACAGTACCCCGTCAAAGATTTCAGAATGCCCGGATGGGTCCATTCCTCGGGTAACATGTGGTGGTTCAGGCTCGTCAAATACATACTGGACACCCATGAGCAGACCCTGAAGGAAATTGGCTTGTACAAAGCCATTAGAAACGTCCAGTTCGGCTTGCCTCAAAGTTTATACCACCTGTTCAGCCTGCTAGAGATGTATAACCCCGAAACCGACACCTTTTTTACACCAGTGGGTGAGCTGGGATTCGCTCTCCACGAGATGTTTGAAGTGTTGGGGTTATCAATGGGTGAAGTCCCTTATGAGGAATATATCACCACTGCTGAAGAATTGAAGATGCTAAAAGCGGGGGGATGAGCACATCTACCAAACCTATTGGGAAATGATGTGTCACTATTACATTTGCTCCGACTTGGCGGGTGTGAGGAATCAGAGAGTTGGCTATAAGAAGTGGGCTGACTACCTCTTCATTAATTTGAAGGAGAGTCTCCCAATGGTTCGAGGACGCCCACATGTAAGTGTTGAAGAAATAAAGGAGCGTATCTCCAAATTGGAAGCCATAACTTATACGACTGAGTCCAATGAAGGAGGATTCAGTCCTGATACCATCTTCCAAAGCTTCCATTTCCAGGCACAGTTCCCAATTTCAGATAGAGGTCTGCTTGCAAGATTCTTGATGCTTTGGTTAAAGAGATGCGTTGTTCCTTCACTTCCCAAGGAGACCATCGCAAAGAACGTCGTCTATCCTGTCGTTTTATTGGCTTACGGGCGACCGTTTGGGCTATTACCAGCAATGGTTGCCAACCTCCAAAGCGGACTCCGGGCTCTCTGCAACAGCTTTATGCCAGCAGAGAAGAACAAGGGCAAAACTGGAAAGGGTAAAGCAGCCAAAGAATCTGCTACGGTGAAGACACCGCACCCAAGAGTAGAGATGCCCTATACATACTTAATGGCGTAGCTAGTCATGCACTGCCCGTCGCTGATGAGTGTTGCGGATTACTGACCGATTGACAAGCCGTTCTTCGTGGAGAAGTACGAGCGCTCCATATGGAAGAGCAATTATATGTCTCAAATCCGCAGGACACTCCGTCATCATCAAAACTATGAGATCTTCCGCTGCTTTCTAGACTTCCCTAGGGGAGAGTATGGATCTAAGTTTAAAGATATCTTGGGAGCAAACAAGTTCACCAACTTATCTTCAGGGGCCTTCTGGTGGTTGCTGAACATTCGCCCCGGACACTTGGTGTACAGGTAAGACACCATGTGCTACATAGAGCCGTATATCCCGAGCAGATTTGCCCGTCAATTTGGATATACGCAGCTTTATGTAGGAAATCCAAATAAAGGGTTGGCGTACGAGGGGAATCTGTACGCAGGAGCACGGGGCTGGTTCCATTTTGTTATTGGAGGAACCGGAGCAGAATTCATGCTACCCCTGAAATCGCCAGAGCTAAGCATGGTATTAAACTTTTGCACCTGGTATAGCATTGCCAATGCTGATGTGCCCCATTTCTCTATCAACCATAGCTGCTGTAAGGAGATAGAGGTTTTCTACTCTAACCGCAAAAGGGCTAAAAGAGTGAGAATAAAAGGGATGGATGAATTCCTTGGCGCGGCGGCCGATCCATCAGATGTTGGCAACTCTGATGGAGATGATGATGATGGTGATGGCGATGATGGCGATCCTGGTGGTGCTCCCCAAGACTTGGTTCCCCGCTCCTGGAGTCCAGCCATCAAACGCCGCGGATCTGTAAGGGGCGAACCGGCGAAGAAGAAGAAGAAATTGGCCCCGGGGACCCTATTAGTCCCCCAAGAGGCGACGATCAAGTTTGCTTCAGACTTGTTGGCCTCCACTCTGCCATCTGGGCCAGTAAAGGAGAGTACGCCCTGTGAAGCTCCCCACGCTCTTGATGCTGCGGTTCGCCTGCCAACTCGAGAATCGGCAGAGTACACTATGACGCAACCCTTAGACGGTGAGACGAGTGTACTTTTAGAGACAACGACGGCTCCTCCTTCAAGTCCAACCATAGGACTTGTATCCCCTGGTATGGTTCTTTTTAAATTTTATATTCTATCTTCTGTTCCTTTTTCTATATTATATGTAACACTCCTTGTTTGCTTTTCTGAGATGCAGGTAGTCAACTCCACTCTCCTATGCACTCAACTACCAGGGTGGAGTCCGAGGAGCTGGTCGACTACTCTGGCACTACCAGCTCGGTGGGTGGTCTAGGCAGTTCGGCGGGGGAGTTTGACGTGGATATTTTCACGTCAGCTCCTCTCTCTGTTCCTACTTCAGTTCCCTCCATCGATGAACTCGGGAGTGATGATAGGACAGAGGTCGTTGTCGCGGCCGCAGCAAGAGAAGCTACCCCGTCCCCAAGTCTGCCATCTCCAACACCAAGGGTCTGCGCCGAGGAAACTTTTCCAGTAGTAGTTGGCATGCCCTCTACTCTTCAGCCGGTGGTACTAACGCCTTCTACCATTATGGCTATTGAAACACTAGTGACTCCTCCAGCTCCAAGTCATCTGCCAACGGGAGAAAAAGAGAATTTGAAGTTCTCATTCGAAACCACTTCTGCCACATGAGGAGGTTCGGGTGAAAATACTCCATCGTCTGCCCCTGCTGGTGGTGCTACTAGAATGATCTGTACCAGTGATACTTCTCCTCGGGTTCCCAGTTCTGCCAAGTCCATATTGGCTTTACCGGCCCCGCATGTCATGAATCTGGTACAGGGACGAGCTTCTTCTTTCTCGACTCCAACGGACGCCACTCCTCCCCCAGCGACATCTTCCTTAGTACTGCCTGCTTTATATACAGACACTGTGGACCCTCTTGAAGAATTCTTCAACCACAGTGTTAATGATTTTATGCGGTTGCTAAGGAGATGTATTGGGATGATCCTGGACGGAAGAGATTTCCTTAATCTTGGACGTCCAATGTTGTCCAGCTATCTGGATAACATCGAAAGGATTGGGGGACGTGACCGAGCAGCTCCTTACCGGGCCCGCCTTGAAGCTTTAGAAGAGCATGTGAACACGCTAAACACAGTCCGTCAAGCGGATGTGGAAGCGATCACTGAAATAGAGTTAGCGCGGCTATGGGCAGAGTTAACAGCTCGTCAAGAGGAGTTGAGGCGACAGGAAGAAAGATGGTCGCGGGAGTTGGCGGAACTACGAGCCAATCAGGAGTCCATTCTCAGGGGGTTGGAGATGGTGGACTTCGAAATTGAGGGGAGCCAGGCCGCCATTCTTAGAGTCAGAGAGACTATTGCTAAGGCTCGGGCTATTCTAGAAGCCAGCGAGTCTCGGCTAGGGGAATCTGTTAAGAAATGGGAAGAGCTAATCCTTCAATAAGGACAGCTCGAGCAGGAGGGCATAATAAGGAGCCGCGCTATCGAAGAGTCTTGTCAGCGGTTGACCCAGCAACTCGCAATAAATGACGATGATTTGCGTCGGCAAGCTCAACACTCCGTGGAGGAGTCTCGCCGTCGAGTCATTGATGAGATGACAAATAAGTTAAAGCTTTTGGGAGATCCATAACTCCTTTTTATTTTATTCTTTTATTCTTTATTTTTTATTCTTTTTGTAAAAAGAACTTGTAATAGAAGAAAGAACTTAATGATTCTTCGGATTCATTTGTAACGTTATTCTTTTAATTTATGAATAAAGATAACTCTTTTGATTCCTTTATCTGTTGGCTTCAAAAATTTGCTTGCACAACAAATAACTTGTCATCAAAATAGTTCACTGTTTTGGTAAAACAATCTAAGGCTCATCTGCGTAACTTAGATTGTTAATACCGACCGAATTTCAATTATTTAACTTCGGTAAAGCCCATTGAATAGAGCTAAATGGTAGTTTGGTGAAGATGTTCAAACACTTACACCAGGATGATCGGGTCAGGATCATTAACTTAGACAGAGGCGCCTAATTGCACATGCCTTAGTTTGATGGAGGCAATTCAAGGCTCTGTTGCGTAACTTGAACTGTACATACCAAAATAATTGAGTGATGATTATCAGATTTCGGCAGAGGCGCCTAATTGCACATGCCTTATTTTGATAAAAGAAGCTCAAGTGCTCATTTGCGTAAACTTGAACTGTCCACTCCAAGATGATCAAATCAGGATCATTAACTTAGACAGAGGCGCTTAATTGCACATGTCTTAGTTTAATAAAGAAGTTCAAGTGCTTATTTGCGTAACTTGAACAAGGGGATGGTTATACTTCTAGGGATTATGAATCAGATGTGATAGTTACTCTGTTACTGTTCTGATTCATTAAGCATAGTATTTCTTTAGAAACTTGCCGTTGATCGGCATCATTATCCTATCGCCATTTTGGTTCATTAAGCGATAGGCTCCACTAGAGTATACCGTCTCCACAATAAACGGTTCTTCCCACTTAGGTTCAAATTTACCTTTAGTCTTGTGGGTTAGAATCATTGGCCTTTTAATAGCCAGAACCAAGTCTTCTTACTTAAAGGTCCTTGGTTTAACACTCTTATTGAACGTTTGTGAGATCCGAGCTTGATACAACTCAATTTGTTGTTGAGCCCTGAGACGTTTTTCATCTAACACCTCTAATTCTCGCAGTCTTTGTTGATGGCGCTCTTCTGTCGTCATCTTTGTGGCTAAGGCCACTCTTAACGATAGTATCTGGATTTCAAGAGGCAAGACGGCCTCACTTCTATAAACTAAGGAGAATGGGGTAGCTTTTGTTGGAGTGCGAATGGTGGTGCGATAAGCCCACAAACACTCTCCTACATTTTCATCCTAGTCCCGTTTGTTGGAAGAGACAAACTTTCGAAGGAGTTTAATAATAGTTTTATTAAAGGCCTTGGCTAATCTATTTGCCGCAGGATTTTATGGCATTGAAGTAATATCTTTGATTTTGAACTTATCACAGAATCATGAGAACTCCTGGCTGATGAATTGCGTCAATTATCATGAATGATCCTTCGGGGATGCCAAAACGGTAAATGACATGATTAATGAATTTAATCACATCTGTCATTTTTACCTCTCTCATGGGCACGGCTTTGGCCCATCTTGAAAAATAATCGGTTATTGCAAGAATAAACCGATGTCCTCTGGATGACGGGGGAGTTATTGGCCCCATAATATCCATTTCCCATGCCTCAAATGGCCAACTAGCAACAGTATTGTGCAAGTATTCTAGGGGTTGATGGATAAAATTAGCATGTACCTGACATGCATGGCACCGTTTAGCGTATGCCATTGCCTCTGTAATCATCTTCGGCAAGTAATATTCTAGCCTTCTTATACGATCTCCGAGTTTTGGACCGGGCTGATGAGCTCCACACACTCCATCATGTGTTTCTCTCAACACTTCATATGCTTCTGCTTTTGATATGCAGCGTAGAAGCAGACCATCATTTGACTTTCTGTATAAAATTTGAAGTGTACGATCAAAGTAAAATCTCGTGGCCTTCCTCTTTATCGAGGTGGCTTCCTTTGGATCCTCTGGTAGTATCCCATATAGGGCGTAATCTATAAATGGAAATCGCCAATCACGGGATTCCAGAGTCAAGCCTGTCTGGCATACTTCTTTGGTTTGGAATACCATATCCGGATGGACAAGTTCTCTGCTACCAATAGTGACGCTTTTAGCTTCACCTGGCGGAATCGCCAATGTTGCAGCTAGTGCGGCAAGAGTATCTGCATAGACGTTCTCATTCCGAGATATATGATAGATGTAAAACTGTTCAAAATATCCTACTAGCTCGATGGCTAGCTGATAATAGGGGATGGGGGTTTCATGTCTGACTTCATACTTACCCGTCATTTGGTTGACGATGAGCTTAGAGTCTCCATATGCCTCTAGATAGTTCACCCCTAGTTGCAGAGCTATTTTTAAGCAGATAATGAGTGCATTGTATTCCGCCACATTATTCGTGCACGATTCTGTTAATGAGTAACCGTTAGGCAGTATGTGTTTATGTCGGGATATCAGCACAACCCCCACTCCAGCAGCAGATCGTCTGGCAGCACCATCAAAGAATATCTACCATGGTTGTTCTTTACTAGTTGTGTTCGCCTCTAACGTCTATTTAGAGTTAGACCAAATTGGATGGTCTGCAAGGAAATCGGCGATCGCTTGTCCCTTCATTGCTTTTTGAGTGACGAAGTGTATATCATATGGCGATAGTAACAATGCCCATTTCGCCAGTCGGCCGTTTAAGGATCCCGGTTTTGTCATCAGGATTTTTAAGAGATTAACCCGTGATATGACATGAATCGTTTGCCCTGAAAGGTAGTGTCGCATTTTTTGAACAGCTTACACTAGGGCTAAACATTCTTTTTCGATCGGGGTATACCGACGCTCAGCCCTGATCATTGTTCTGCTTAAGTAATAAAGGGCGTGTTCATGACCGTGCTCATTATATTGAGCAAGTAATGCTCCTAAAGTATCATCCATGGCCCTTACATATATAAGGAACGGCTGCCCAGGGACCGGTGCCATAAGAACAGGAGGTTTCGTGAGATATTCTTTAAGATCGTCAAATGCCTGTTGACATACCTCATCCCATACGAAAGAAACCCCCTTTTTCATGAGTCTGGAGAACGGCTAGCATCGCCCTGATAGGTTAGAGATAAAGCGCCAGATATAGGTCAGTTTTCCTTGTAACCCCCTTAACTCTTTAAGATTGCGGGGAGGCGGCATCTCGTTGATCGCATTTACTTTTTCAGGATCAAGGAAAATTCCTTCTGAGGTAACTATGAACCCAAGGAATTTCTCGCTGGACACCCCCATAAAGGACTTAGCAGGATTCATCTTCAAGTGATATTTTCGCATAAGATCGAAAACCGTTCTTAAGTCATGAAGATGATCCTCTTTGTTCTTACTGTTGACTGCTAAGTCATCCACGTAACACTCTATCGTTTTTCGTAGATGTTCTTTAAATATTATTCTCATTGCACATTGGAAAGTGGCACCGGCGTTCTTCAATCCAAAAGGCATTACCGCCCAGCGGCGTTCTGAAAGCTGTATGTTTTTCATCATCTGGGTGCATCTTAATCTGGTTGTAGTCTGAGAAACCATCCATAAAGGTCATCCTTTTGTATCTGCAAGTGTTGTCGATCATGACATCAGTAATTGGGAGTGGGAATTCGTCCTTAGGGCACGCAGCATTCAGATCCCGAAAGTCAATGCATATTCGGATCTTGTCGTTCTTCTTACGAACTGGCACTATATTAGCCACCCAATCAGGATGTTGCTCTTCACGGACAAATCCTGATTTTATGAGTTTATTGACCTCAGCGACTATCGCCTCCATCAACTCCGGTCGAAAACGCCTTTGTTGTTGTTTAACTGGCTTGGCATCTTCTTTGATATTTAGCCGGTGTGTGGCAATCTGAGGATCAAGACCGGGCATATCTTCATAGCTCCATGCGAACACGTCTATATACTGCTTGATAAGAGATATAAGTTCCTCTTTTTCTAAAGGAGTTAGCGTATCGCTTATGAAGATGAGTTTCGGGTTCTCTTCCGTTTCTATATTAACTTGTACTAATTTATCCTCTGTGGGCGGGTCACGCTGTTCAAAGCGGACATCCCAAAGAGTGTCCATGTGTTTAGTCCATGAATCATCTTGAACGTCAATTGGTTCCTCGTCGCTTTCCGGTGTGGCTGAAACCATATTTACCGTTAAGGATTGAAACCAGGCGCCAGTACTTTGATCCGAATCATGGTCAATTGGATGTAAGTCCTCATTGGCCGAAGAGTTTTCTTCGTATTTGTGTGGTGATGAGAGAGGAGTAGATACATAGCCCAACCCCCTGCGAGTCTTTTGATAATAGTCTGGGCTCTTTCCTCTCGGTCTAAACGAAGATATGAGATTTCGTCGCCCTTTTCCAAAGTTTAATTCTGGTTTCTGGGTAAAATTATAACCCATCTTTTCCATCATTTGTCGGGATTTCTATTCATATAAGTGAAATTGAGGTGATATTTGTTCATCACTTTCACTGCTTTGTCTTAGTCGAGGTGACGTAATTACTTTGCCGAACATGATCAGCTTTTGGGACCCCTGTCGAGGAGGCACTTCAAAGAAGTGACCTTGTCCCTTAGTTATTTTTGATTGAGAGAGGAGGGATGACTTGAGTAGCAAATGATATGCCGCCAGAACTTCAAGTTCGGATAGGCTATCCACTTCGGTGGAAGTACAAGAAGGTTCAGACTCTATAGCTACAGCAGGCTCGTAGACTAACTTTATATTTTCATTGATAAT
>JAYEPQ010000020.1:25975129-26010475 GCA_036321105.1 Dracaena cambodiana
TTCATTGACGATCCGAGTGCTAGTTGTTCTTCTATAGAACCAAGCTCAAGATCTTTTTGGAGAAAAAGCATAAACGTTAGAGTTCTTTCTTGTGGACTCTGTGGATTCCTTCTCTGCTAAAATCCTCTACTCTGTTAGATATTTGATTTCTCTTGTCGATCCTTTGTCCTTTTGTTGGATCCTCTTCTCTCAATTTTTCCAAGAGAAGGTTATTTATAGACAAGCAAACACATCCACTCTGTATTCCTTCCCATTCCGTCCATAATCAGAGTATCAAATTTTACGTTACGAGAGTGGAGAGTTATAATAGATTTTTTTCAAAATTTTAGCAGAATAGTGCAACACATGTCATGGCATGCATGGAGAAGATGTCACACGCCTACTTGGGAGTATGCCTGGTGCTCGCGCGCCCATCTGGGAAAGTGCAGGGTTAGGACCGAATATGCCCAGGTGCACCGGGCTGGCCTCGCATGGAGTAGCCTCACGCACGCGCACGGTGCTGGCATTTGCCCTTGCACCTGGCTCTGTCTTGCCCGGGGCTAGCTCCTGCACACGTGGGGCTAGTCCCTGCACAAGGGTTAGACCCTACGCGCGTGCGTGGGCTGGACCTGCACGCATGTGGGCTAGACGCCTGTGGGCAAGTAGAGGAAATTAAATATGATTATTTTTACTATTTTATGTGCTTATTTGTCCAAGAGATGAAAGTAAAGTGGAAGTTATATCTTCAATGATAAGGTGAATTCTATGTAGCACCCTTATTTCTCAATTTTACATTACATAGATTTTAGAAGAAAAAAGTGTTAGAAATAAAAACTATTAATATTTTTTTTATTTTGTATTTTTCTCTTCTATTCTTTCTTTCCAAAAATATAAATATTTTACTTCTTCTCTATCTCAATACAAAAATTAATGAACAATTGCCAGAAGTACTACAAATAGGATAAAACTAACTCTTTATTTTAGAAGTTAATTTGTTTTTACTACTTCTAAACACCCAAACACCTCCTAAGTTGAAAAACATTTGCTTCCAGATTTTCTCACAAACAATAAAACTAATAATAATTTGTCTTCAGTCAAATTATTGTTTATTTACCACTTTTCAAAAGACGGTTTTCTTCTGTAAACATTACGAAAAGGTAGCAAAATCTTCCTTATGTTCAAAAATTTATATCAAAAAAGACGGTTTTCTTCTGTAAACAGAGATTGCAAGTTTCTTCTTGGGAGATAACAACAAGCAAGGATTATCATTATAGAGATTTTTAATCTTCAGAAAATGTGAGTGCTCTCTTTTAATATCAGGATCCGTGACTGTATATTTTATTTTCAGGTAGGCACCCATAATTTGCAAACTAAATTACCAAAAGGTAGCAAAATCTTAAGTATGTTCAAAAAATTACATAAGAGACATAATTGTTTTCTACTGATGTGCTGATTTTACAGTAAATTTGGGCATCTGGTAAAATATTTTGCTAAAGGAACTATCCTCAAGTAGGGGTGGCAAATGGACCGGGTGGTCCATTGGACATGCTCAGCCCCGCACGTGCCCGGCACGATCTGGGTCTCCGGCTCGGACCGTATCCGAGCTGGGATTGCCCGGGTTGTCGGCACGGCACGACTCAGACACGACTTGGTCCGCCTATTTATTTATTTTTAAATTATCCATTTATTGCCGTTAGGAGGGATTTTTTTTCTTTTTTTTGCACAGAGCTCACTAACGACAATTTTTATAGACGTTGGGGGATTCTTGTAATTTTTTTTAACAAATTTTTAGCATCGAAGTCTGCTTCTAGTGAAGTTGATAGAATGCTCATAGAGTGGATAAACTCAATGGCAGCAGATACATTAGAGATGTATATTTGCTTGAAGGACTGGCTCGGCACAGAAAAAAGAGGAAATGATCGTTCAACGAAATAGAAGTAGAGAACTCATCAGAAAATGAATTAAAATAGACTTTTGTTTTTTTTTTTTTGGAATTGTAATTTCTACATTTGTAAATTTTTTCATGTAATTTTTAAAATTTTTTTCATATAATTTTTTAAACTTATAAATCTCTTAAAAAAAATACTAAGAACAAGTTGAGAGTGACGGTCATGGTCCTCTCCCATCTCTTCGAATTTTATATGATTTCTAAAGAGATTTATAGAGCAATTATGTCAATATAATGAGATTTAATATAATAAAATTTTATTTTTATTATCGTTTTTTCTTATTAAAACTAATTAAACTAAGCTAAATATTCTAGTAAATTTACTTAATAATCAACTTCTAATATGTTTTAAAAAGAAAATTAAAAAAACACGTGCCGACATGTTTCGACTCGGGCACGATATGTGTCCAGCAGGCCGAGCTCAGACCTACGCCTGAGCAGACATATGGTGTCAGGCACAGAGCAGTATCGGGGTGGGGTTGGGCCGGACACGGCCCCCATCCTCAAGAGCCGGCGTATTTGTGTAGAGAAATGTCTCATATGATTGGATATACATAAGCCAACTCGTCATGTATTAGCATTAAAAAAAAAAAAAAACACATTTAGATTTCCACTTTTTCTTAAAAAGAGGAACTAATGAAGAATTTCGAGTACCCCTTAATTGACAAGGACTTCTCAAGTTGTCGGTGTCTGACTTGACATTCCATATTTCTCCACTTCTAACGGAAGCTTTATCACTTCGCTTTGGCCTCCCTTTTGTTCCTTTTCCAACACACAAATCCATCATTATAGGCCATTATTGAAAAAGTATTCCTTTCCAATAATCTGTTTAGAACAAAGTAACTCTATGGTAAAAGGCCTCCCAAGTCTTTCTTATTGAACCTAGTGCCTGACTTGACTTACGACTTGGGATGAACAGGGCGTACGGACATTTGGAGTTCGGTGGCGACCGATCAAATCCGACGAAGTATCCTTCGACCGCCGCCGGTTAGTTACTTCGACCGATTTCCGGCCGGACGGAGGCAGTCGGATCTTCTTGGAGTCGGTTAACCTCTTCCTCCTTCAACATCAACAACAGAAAAAAATGTAAAAAAAAAAAATGAAGCTGGAGAAATTTGGGGTTAGGCTAAGCCTATTAGCCTAAATCCCTCAATTAAAATTACCATTTAAATCCCTCAATTATCGTCTAAAAATTTGAGCACATTAGTCTAAATCTCTCAATTAAAATTACCATTTAAATCCCTCAATTATCATCCAAGAATTTGAGCACATTAGCCTAAATCCCTCTATTAAAATTATCATTTAAATCCCTCAATTATCGTCCAAGAATTTGAGGAAATTAATACCAAATGCGGTAATGAATATCAATTAAATAAATTTCCGTAGCTTAATCCCTCATTTAACACATTGTTTTTTCCTAAATCCCTCGAATAAACCATTCAAATCCTTCGATTAAGCCTAAATTAAAGCATTGTTTAAATCACACAATTAAATTTACCATTCAAAATCCTGTTCAAATAATACTTGTATGCCAAGTCGTCGTCGTCGTCGCCGTCACCTCCATGGACATCAGCAGCTCGTTCTACGTTGCCCACCACCAAAAGGAGGTGCAAATTGGAGGAAAATGGGAGAGAAGGAGGTCGCTGGAAAATAATTTAGTACAACCATATGGAATTTCCAAGGAGACCGTACGAATTCCAAAATTCAAATGAACGGTTCGAATTCACCTAATTTTCCCAAAAAAAAATCAAGTCAGTCAGAGTAGGAATCCGTCGGATTTGAAGTCATCCCGACCGATTCCGACCACCGCAATGACGACGTGAATGACTCCGACCAATTTGCAAAATTTTTCTATGACCGAACTAGGACCGACACCGATCGGAGTCGGTGAAGACGTTCACCCCTACTCACAACAAGTTATAAATTAACTCACTCCCTAACACTTTATATTTACAAATAAGGTCATGTTTAGTTTTTAGAAGCGAGAGAAGTAGAGAAGAAAAATAGAAGTAGGTTCCAAAATAAAAATTTAGAAAGAGAATTGTTCAATATAGTTTAAGCGTTTGTATGCTCACTCTTGGAAGTAAGAAGTAGAATATGAAAATATTATTTAATTGTCAAATTAAAAAAAAATAATATTAATATATTTGTTACATGATTTGAATTGAAAGGTAATAATGAGAAACTAATAAAAAAAATAATATCTTATCTTGTTTCTTGAACTTCAAGAGCACTTCCAATAAAAAATTAGGGGAAGAGAAAAAGAAAAGTTGGGGTGCCACATAAGATTTACATCATTCTAGTGGGAATAACTACTAATTCTCTTCTTGGCTATATAAAAAAAAAATGATGTAATGAAATTAGCCTTACTTTCAATGTTTTCACTCTACTTCCATACAAACAAACACACCCTAAATGTACCTAAATATGATTCTACTAATATTGATTTAAAAAACTAACTTGGATAATTAAATTAAGTTATAATTTATTTTAAAAACCAATTAATTTCTTCCAGCAATCTATAATTTTATAGAATATAAGTTTCTTCTTAGTAACTATTAAATTTGCTTTGGTTCCTCTCTGTCATATGGATCTCCCACTGACCACCAATCGTCGCATTTTTTAGTACAAAGAGGATTAGTTTCCCATTCGCTATCCAAGTATTTTCCATTACACTAGATGAACTTTGGCAGCGGGATTGGGAACCTCCGTTTGACATGTTAGAAAAGAAGATGGATGGCTAGAAGAGTAAACTAGTTAAATCCGGAGACAAAGTTGTCCTCCTAAATTCAGTGCCTTCTTCCAACCCCATCTACCTCATGTCGTGTTTCATCCTATTCGAAACAGATTTCTTTAGAAAGTAATAAGACAAAAACCATGGAGTTTCAACTTGCACTTTGGGACCAGATCTGCATATCGAAGTCTGGAGAAGGGTTGGGTGTCCCGGACTTGAGGAATTTCAACTTGGTACTAATGACGAAATGGTATAATTGATTTTGAATGATCTTAATCTTGTTTTGTTCCTTATCAATGAGGTAAATAAAACGGTTCAACTTGTATAGAGTGGATGACCTTCATCTTCCTTCCTTGTGAAGGGTATAATTGATTTTGAATTATCTTCTACCGATCGAGCATGGTAATTTCCAAATTAAAAGTTGAACGTACAGACAACTTGACATGCTTTGTGATGGAAATTTACTACTTGTGATTTTGTGGACACCCGTTGCAGTCTAAGTGATTTGATTCCCAATTCCAAACATCCAGCAAGGTCGCACACGGAAGAATCGATGCTCCCACTCTCCTTTAATTACTAGTGGAGTAATGATAGTGACAGATACATGCACTCGAATCAGAAGGAGGACAAAGTTATTCGTAGTCGAGATAGTTCGTTGAGAATGCTGCAAGTAAAGCATCCCCGTTACACCAAAAAAAAAGAAAAAGAAAAAGAAAAATTATATTAAAAGATAAAATTATATTTTCTCCTCTTATATATGACGGCCATCCACTCCACTGGACTAGTTGTATCCCAATTTCAATTCCAATTCCAGTTCCAGTTCCAGTTCCAGACTACCCCCCTCCTCTTGATCTCCATAAATATTAGAAAAAAGAAGAAGAAAAATAAAATAAAAATAAAGCTTCTTTCATTCTACCATCCCACTACAGGTCACTTGGATCTGTTAACAGCCATGTCAGCTTTTATCAAGGACGTGTTCTGCTTCGTAGCCGAGCCCATCAAGAAGTACGTGGTGGATCAGCTGAACCTCATCGTTAATGTCGGAGAAAATGTGGAGGCCGTCACCCGCGAAGCTCAGAATCTCGAGAGCCTGCTGAAGGACGTCCAGAACCAGATCCTGAAGGATGAAGCAGAGTGGAAGAAGCCCACTGAGACAGTCCAAGTCTGGCTGAAGCGTGTGAACGAACTTCAGCCGTCTGCGACTGCGCGATCACTTCAAACCGACTACCAAACTCGAAACTGCATGCTCGGGGGCACTTGCTCTCTCAACTGCCTCTCTAGCCGCTCAATCAGCAACCGAGCTGTGGACAAGTTCAAATTGCTTCATGAGGAGTTGGAATTCATAAAGGGTGTTCAAAATTATACCGCAGAGGGGCCTCGGCCGCCGGTGCAGTTGATGTCAGCTCTGCCCATCCAGTTCGGCCGACAAATGTTCGAGACCAGACTCCAGGAGGCGCTCGATTTCCTCGGTGATGATCATCGGGGCGTGCTCGGCATATGCGGCATGGGGGGCGTGGACAAGACCACTCTCCCGAGCACATCAACAACACACTCGAGAAGAACTCGTCGTCACTTGGGTTCGATAAGGTGGTTTTCATGACGGCTTCAAGAGAATCCACCACCAAGGAGATTCAAAAGAAGTTGTTGCAGAAGCTGGGGCTACGCGAAGAAGATGAAGATAATTATCGAACCCATATCTTCAACTGCCTGAGTAACAAGAGCTTTGTAATATTGCTAGATGACGTTTGGGAGCGTCAAGATCTCAAAGAGATCGGTGTTCCACTTCCCCTTGGAGGTGTTGTTGGTGATCAGCACAAGCTGACCAAGCGCAACCTGATCATAACGACACGTTCTTACCAAGTTTGTCGCAACATGCGCTCAGAACAAACTATTACCGTGGAGTGCCTGAGCACCGAGGTCGCTCGGCTTCTGTTCCGTGACAATGCTGGTGTAGATGCCACATCGATCAGGTGTAATCCTCTAATCGGGGAGCTTGCAGACAAAGTAGCCGACGAATGTGGCGGCCTCCCAATAGCTCTCATAACCATTGGCCAAGCCATGGCCGGAACCGAGACTGTTCCAGTATGGGAGAACGCCCTCGAATTACTAAGGACATAACTTTCACAAATCCCAGGTATGGATGACCCTCTCCCACTACTAAAATATAGCTACGATTGCTTGAAAGATCCCAGGGAGAAAGACTGCCTCTTGCTCTGCGCTCTCTGGCCCGAAGACCACCGCATCTTCAAAGACGACCTCATACAGTGCTGGATGGGTCATGGGTTGTTAGGCAAGTTCGATAGCGTACAGAAAGCCTACAACACGGGGCATTCTATAATCGACAACCTCCTAAAGGTGTGCTTGTTGGAGGACGTCAAGGCTCTCGATGAGTACACTCTCAGGAATGAGATGGTGAAGCTGCATGATATTATCTTTTTTTTTTTGACGATAAACGGCGGGGTGTGCCCCTCCGCGTTCCATTAAAGAGAGGGACATGTTATTATGGATCTCACAGGATTGTAGTGTAGAAAACGATAAGAAATTTGTAGTGCTCAGCGGATGGCAAGTGAAGACGACGCCCTGCGATAAGCAAACATGGAGCGAGGTGGATAAGATGTCGCTCATTTCTACTGATATCTCCACCTGGCCATCTGAGATCCAAAACTGTCCCAACCTCACCACCCTGATAGTCAATAGCAACAGGCAACTTAGCAGCATGAGCATCCTGAAGCATTCGCGCGCACTTAAGTACTTGGACTTATCAATGTGTTGGGGCCTAAAAGTGTTTCCAATCGAGATATGTGGACTGAACAACTTGGAGTATCTAAACCTCTCTTACACTGGAATTAGCTCACTTCCTGAAGAGCTAAAAAATCTCACAAACTTGAAGTACCTGCTGCTACGGAGTACATGGATCTCTACGATACCAGCTAAGGTTCTATCCAACTTGGTCAATCTATTGGAGCTCGATTTGTTTAATCGTTTGAACTTATCGTCCCCAAGTTCGATTATCGATCATCTATACTGCTTGGAGGGACACCTGAATGCACTTGGTATCAATGATTTTTCACTTTTGGACTTTGAAAAGCTCGTTCATCTATCAGGCATATCCTTAAGGGCTCTCTGTGTGTGGAGAATGAAGAAGTTAGACTCCCCTTCCCTCGGAATCCTATCACCGAAGCTTCTTGGGAGCCAAAATATCTACTCCAGCTTGAAGACGTTGATCATTGCAGATTTAGACAAAGGGCTGAAGGAGCTTGTGATCGAAGAGAGATGTCGGCTCATGGCCTTTGATTCTCTGCACATCATTGATGCTGCAGGACTGAAGGAAATCATATGGAGGGGGGTTGAGCCTGCGGAAGTGTTCCCAAATATTCACGACATGCTCATTTTAAGGTGTCATCGGATGAGGCACGTTATGTGGATTTCGAATCTGCCATGCCTCGAGCACCTGGAATTGAGAGATTGCGACAACATGGAGCATTTATTGGCTCGGGAAGGAGAAGGAACAGATGCCGAAGAAAGCAGCAGTAGGCTTTTCTTTCCGAGCCTTAGGATTCTAAAGTTGGAGTCCCTAAAGAAGTTGATCAGTTGCATTTATGATCATGCATTTGTTTTTCCGGCCTTGGAATATTTGGAAGTGAGGAAGTGCCCGCAACTGATGAGGCTTCCCTTCGAGTCACCTGCTCATTGTCGCAATCTGAAGAAGATTGAGGTTGAGAAACAATGGTGGGAGGAGACCGTACAGTTGGAAGAGAACATGAGAACTTTCCTTGAACCCTCTCTTGATTTCCTTTGATTTGTGAAGTTCTAGCCGATCTTCATAAAAAGTACTTGCTGCTCTCTCTGTGTCTCCTTTAATTTTGATAATTTTCTCTCCTATCGTTCATCATTTATATTGCAGCAATTAATTCGATTATATGATTAGCTATGAAAGAAAACTTGAATATTCAACTTATACAGATCACTCGGGCCTTGTGAGGGCACACCACTTCTTTGTTACTCTTAGCTTATACGAACTAAAAATACATTATTCTCATGTCATACAAGCACACATTAATAGTCGTATGCAAATGCCTCGTCATCCTCGGCATAAAAAAGTACTTAGCCATGTAGAGGAGTTGTACCCTTGTCAAATATATTCTTCTCAAAAAAACCCTTGTCAAATATATGTCCAATATTCTCAAGACTCTGATACTTGACGCGACACATTTTGGACATCAAAGACATTGAACATTAATAGCCAATAAACACATGATTAGCTTTTATTATTAATATTTTCTTTTCAGTAGCCAAATTTTTTTGAATTTTGCTTTATTTCGTGCACCATATTACATCATATATGTACCTTGGGCACCTACTTATACATGTGTTATTAATTTATGTACAATTTTTTCAGAATCCACTCTAAGACAATGCCTTATTTTTATTTATTTTTTTTTACAATATACCATATCCTTGTATCCGTATCATATCATACAGTATCTGTGTACATGCTTTGAAAACAGTAAAAGAGTAAATGCAAGTGCGTCATCATCCTCAGCACCAAAACTAGTCATCATCCTCAGCACCAAAACTAGTCAGTAATAGTAGCACCTTTATTTAAATTTAATTTTCGTACTACTACTACATGTGTTGAGCTTTCTGCACTCTTCATGGCTTTATGCTAACTCTAGATTAAAATCTATATTAACTTTGATGTATGTTCATCTATTTAAACTTATAATTATCCAAACAATTGTATTGATTCTGTGCATCACACGCGGCATCATGTCTATGTCATTAAAATTATATTATGCTTGATTAGTATTTTGGAAGTCCTAGGTTGTCGTCATACATTTTAAAACAACAAGAATATAATGTAAAATTACTAAAATAAATTTCAAAGCAAATAATTAACTATTAACTTTGGTTCATCTTTCTTCTCAATACTATAAGTTTCCCCCAAATAATAATAATAATAATAATTAAAAAGAGATTACCTTTACTATATTTAAAAGTAATAATAAAAGATTACCTCTATAAAGTACCTAGTAATCTTCCATTATCTCAATGAATTTGTTTATGCAGTAATAGTTGTATGTTTCTTAGCATGCTTTGTGAAAGAACGAAATTCTATTTATGCTATTAAGTGTCAATAACAATATTTTTTATTGTTGTTAACGAAATTTCCTTTTAAATGTTGTATGAGAAAGTATCCAGAACATTGATCAGATATCTTGGAGGAGCGACTGCACACCACCGTCGCATATGTATTGTTCCCTTCATAGTAACGAGCTGATCAAAAGTCCAACAAAAAGCAAAAAGCTAACAAATTAAGAAGTTATGTGGCCTCAAAATGGAAGTCTTTCTCCTTTCTTCTTCTCCTCCTCCTTTTTCTTCATGACTCCAATTGGCGAGGAGGAGGAAGCTACGAGGATCTCAACTTTGGCCCACACATTGGAATGAAAAATTTCAAGGAAGATGCAGGTCTTACTTCAACTGGATACTGATAAACCACCAACTATTCGAGGAGTTTTCACATAAATTTATCTAGATGAAAGCTTGTGTGTTAAGATCCTGTACTAAAGGAAGGATATTTGATTTTCTACTTTATAGTCAATGATGGCAAAATGAAGACTATGTTTCAGTTAAAGCAAGTTTTGTATAAATTCACTTTCTAACTACAGATTCTAGATAACAAAGATTTACTGATTTTAGAGAAGAAGAAAAACAATGAATTCAATAGTGTTACCTTAATTTCAAAGAATCTTCACTTGAGCATTATATCGAACGGCTTCCTCACTTGCAGCTCCCCATTTTGCATGAACTGTTCTAATCCAGCATTAAAGAGGGTCATAGGTTTAGGGATGAGAATGACGGAATTTAAGGGCCAATTTATAACCCATTCCATTTAAAATTTTAAATTAAAAAAATAAAAAATTTATTTATAATTCAAAACTATGAATATGATTAGTCAAAAATTAGCTCTTGAATCTGCCTACGAAACAAGAGACCTACAAGCCTTAAACTAATGAAAACAAAAAATGAAATGCTCAAGAATGAATAAAGATATAAAAGATTAATAACTTTCTTATGATAAGACTGCATTAATTGACAGCCGGGCACATGCCGGGCACGGCTCGAATGAGCTGTGCCGACCCGAGCCGAGGTCGCCCATGCCTTGGGCACGGTGCGGCTCACCTGGACCGAGCCGTGCCTAACATGTGCCAAGCATGGCTCGGCCCATTTTTTTTTAAATTTTTAAAAAAAAAGTTTATAGTCTTTATGGTGGGTTTTTTGTAATTTTTTTTGCACAGATCCCCAACGTAGCCGTTGAGATGATTCTTATAATTTTTTTTGCAAATTTTTCCCAATGGTCAATTTTTCCCCCAACGGCTATTTTTATATTCATGTTTTGTTATAAGCTAGTGTCAGTAGTAAGATTCAAAAAGTTCACCGTTTCAATTTAATGTTGCATATTATTATGGATGTTGTAGTGTATATTGATAAATTGTAACCAAAATAATGTGTCAAAGAACCATTCATAATGATTATGTTCGTTGGAGAAGTTTGGGAATACATTTAAATATAATAACAATGAAGAACCAATTATATATATAATTATGTGTTATTATTAACCTTAATCCCAATTTTGTATTAGATAGAACTGGAAAAATTCTGTTGGGAAAAGTTGTAGAGAAAATAAACCGTATTTTAATCACCTCAATTGAACTTCCTTATCAAAATTATGACTATTTTACTAAATGCTATGAAACTAAACATAGAAAAATCATCGCTACTTCCTTATCAAAATTATGACTATTTTACTAAATGCTATGAAACTAAACATAGTAAAATCATCGCTACAAGACAGTACGAACCTCATGTTTAAAACTCGTCATAATTAGTTAAGTTTAAACGTCATGTTTATCATTTAAGAAAGAAATACAACAAAAAGATCTAATAAACATTTTGATACTATGTAATCTTTATTATGTTTGTTTTTATTTTTATAATTTAGATAGATATTGCTTCAACTACATCAAACATATTTCTTAAAAATCAATGAACAAAAAATTCCATAAAATCATTTTGTGAGAATCATTATCATTTTGTATACTAAAGCATAATAAACCTTTGGACATTACTTTCAAAATAAATAAAGAGAAAACTATTTCTTGTTCAAATTTAAAATAAGTTTTCAGGGATCTATATTTCAGAATAAAATGTTCAAATACAAGTAAAATAAGTTGGAGGGTTTTTGAAAAAAATAATTAAAATTCATTGATGTATTACACAATTCTTTTGGATGAGCAAGTTAGTCTAAATGTGCTTATAAAGTAGGAATTTAAACCAAATTTTCTCTTTTCAATTATTCATCAAGATTGATCAATAATCATTATGACAGTTGTAAGTCCTGCAATCTACTAGGATGAGAATCAGCAGCACTAGCTAAACAAAATAAAGTAAGAAAATTATAACAAAACTGGGAGCATAATGATCTACGAGCAGATAAACTATTTCATAATCGAAACATATGTATCTTTAACCAAAAGAAAAAAGTAACACAACTTGATAACACAAGCACAACCACAAGCACAATGGAAAAGAAAATTATTCACATAATAAATAAAATGTTGGTGTGTATCCTTATTGTTTTCATTTTCCTTCAATCTCACATAGCTCACATAATCACCACAACAATAAAGACTATAATCCTAAAGTACTGCAGAAAGCATGAATGGAATCATAGATAAAAAAATCAGAGTCTTTTTCCCAAATGATAGTAGTTTATTTCAAGCAAAATTCAATATGAATCCACTAAAGACTCTCATAGCTTTGGTGATGTATTGTGCATGCCCGTATAATAAGAGAAACTACCACATAATCAATTTAAATTACGAGAACAAAGTTATATCCAGCAGTAGATGGCATATTACCACTAAAGAAACATAAAAGAATTAACAATAGCACGAACAATGAAGCCATGAGTTGAATTGCCAAAGAGCATAATCAAAATAAGAAGTAAATTTTAAAACCAGTCTACACTTGCATATCCTGAACACAAAACAGAATTCCATTGAGCATAAGGACATCACAAATCACCAACTATATATTACAAGAAAACCAGAAGTTCATATGAAACTAAAATAGGAACCACATTCATCGTCTTAGTTAAATAATACATAAATCTTGGCCGATTATATGTGGGCATGGACTGTGACATAATTAACCTCATATCATAGAATGCCACCAAAGCATATCGGCAAGCAAGCAAATGAGGTTGACAGAAATTTCTTCAAACTACCCGTCCATTCATGCCCCTCTTCAAATGTTGACAAAAATTCCATTGCATTCTAGCTTTCCAGTGGCGCTTTTCTTCTTTATTCTACATAACTAATAATTATTTAACTAGCAATCCATTCACTACCTTCCTGCATACAAGACATGAATTGCAACATAATAGCACCGGTAGAAATTCGTCCATTGGTCCACAATTGCTAATCATGACAATCTTCCTCAATTTCATGCTCCAATGTATTCTGAGCAAAAGAATAGATAGCATAAGGGAAGTCATTGGTTTAAATTCAATAAGAATCATGCCGAATTGTAAGATATAAGGAAAATTTGGACAAGATGAAAAGATCTCAAAATTTCCTTTTCTCTACTCTTCTTTTACCTCAATTTCGATTGCCTATTGTATTTAACAAAAGCCTAAGCAACAAGCAAAAATACTTGGTACATTATATTGTATTGCATCATAAATGTGTATATTGATTTCCTTGTGTAGCGTATTATAGCATAAGATAAGCATAGAATATTAACACCTAAATATCTATTGTCGCCTTAGAATGCTCCAGTCCTAAGCATGCAATAGAACTCAACAATATTTCAACACCACAACATAGCAACAAGCAACCTATATAGCCGCTAGTGTGAAAGTTATCCTATTTAGATGTACTCATCCATAATATGCAAACCCCAAACCCAACATGTAATGTCCAAACAAGCAACTAAGTTCTCTTGAAACATAACTGAAAAGTTAATATTTAAATTAAGGGGTATTTACTGGTTTGTCCCTCAAATCTTTATATATTATGATTTTGCCCCCCCAAATCTTCATATTTAGGATTTTGCCCCCCAAATCTCATAAGTTACAACAATTTAGTTCCCTCTCTAACACAGTTAAATATTTAACCATTTTACCCCTCTTTTCCTCTTCTATTTTCCTCCTCTCTTCTTCTTCTCTCTTCCTTCTCTCTTCTTCTTTTCTTCATTATTTCTCCTCTTTTCTTTCTCCCCTCTTTTTTCAGTATTTAACTGTGTTAGGGAAGAGAGGAGAAGAGAGGATCAATATTTAACTGTGTTAGGGAAGAGAGGAGAAGAGAGGAGGAAGAGAGGAGAAAGAAGAGAGGAGAAATAATGAAGAAAAGGAGAAGAGAGGAGGAAGGGAGAAGAAGAAGAGAGGAGGAAAATAGAAGAGGAAAAGAGGGGTAAAATGGTCAAATATTTAACTATGTTAGAGAGGGGGACTAAATTGTTATAACTTATGAGATTTGGGGGGCAAAATCCTAAATATGAAGATTTGGGGGGCAAAATCATAATATATAAAGATTTGAGGGACAAACCAGTAAATACCCCTTAAATTAAATAAGCTAAAATAAACGAATAAAAGGTTAAAGATATTACCAAATATTTCACGATTAACATAAGCTTGGCACGAACATAAGATGGGTGTAAGGTGTAGGAGGCAGCAGTGACTCCATCCTCTTCCCAGTACCCAAGTTGAATACGCTCCACGGTACTAATCCTACTCTAGATGAGTTTTGATTATAACATTCTCGTATTTTAGATGGATCCTGACAGTAGATGCAGTTTCCTTTGACTCCAATATCATCAGCCAGCAAAGAGCAAATGAAATGTTTATGGATGAACAACACTCGATCACCAAGGCTCTCCACCCTCACCCACTTCTTATTAGAGAGGTCGGCCTCAAACACATGGAAACCCATCACAAAATTGCCAAAGATGCCGGATCGAGTATCGAAAAATTCCAAAACCAGCAACATCCGCCCATCAGACTCCACCATAAAGAGCTCCATCGCGGGGACCGAATCCTCTTCCCATCCTTGCCTCAGTGCAAGCAGCGGGCTCTCGTCCATCTCCACAAACTCGACAGTCGGCTCGCTCAAGAGAGGATCGATTACCATGAGACCCCAATTCAGATACATGTAGTAGATCTTTCCTTTCCAAACAATTGCAGCCGTTTCATCCGGCGAGCCCTGCCATTCCATCTGCTTCTCGGGGAACTCCAGCTCGAACCAGTCTTCGTCCGCCTCCCGGAACAGATGGAGCCGTATGCACCACTTGTCGTAGGCCATGAGGAAAACAAGCCACCCAGGAGAAGGGGACGCAATCAGCTTGCATCCCAAAAAGCAATTACCTTCAGGTGGAATTTCGATTTGGAAGCCAGAAATAGGGTTCAACAAGGTAAAGTGAAAAGTGCCATGCGAGGGTTTGTCGTCGATAACTAACCATCCGTTGGGGGGATACGAGCGCCAGCATCGGCCTCTGCTTTCGGTCCCTAGCTCGAGATAGCGGCGCGACAGGGGGAGCCTGATGCGGTGGGTTCGCTGCTGGACGGGGCTGAAGCAATCTACGGGCTCTTGTTGAGGCTTGCCCGGGACGAACCATGGGAGGTTGAGTATCGGAGGTGGTGACGGAGCGTGGTGGCGGCGGTGATTCAGTTGGATGGTCCGCCAGTGCCGGCACACGCCGCCGAAGCGGATGTAAGCGTAGATCGGAAGGCGCTCCAGGATCTTCTCTGCGAGATGATCTGGGAGCTTAAGCCATTGAGCAAAATTGGTATTGGATTCTAAAGTTAATGGCTCCAAATTTGAAGGCAAATTGGAAGAGGATGGAGACGAGGGAGTGGCGACTGGGGATCTAGTGGCCATGGCTGAGAATTTGGACAGTAGATTTCAAAAGTAGAGAGAGAGGATAAAGTAAAATAGAGATTCTCATCATGTATAAAAAGGGGATGAAAGGGAGTTTCCAAAGGAGCACACTTTCCTTGTGAGCGCAGTTTTAAAAATTGCACAATCTAGTGAGCATACTTTCCAAAATTGTTTGATCTAGTGAGCCACTCACTAGGAAGATTTCAACCCCATCGTATATGTAAAAGGGATGAAAGGGAGTTTCCAAAGGAGCACACTTTCCTAATGAGTGCACTTTTCAAAATTGTATTATCTAGTGAGCTGATTATTCTTTTAAAAATTTTCGGATAAAATAATACCAAAATTTGTTATTTTTACCCCCTTTGATTTTCTTTTTACAAATGGAAAACACAATTTTCTTTGATATAGTTAGTCACAAGTGAGAAAACCGTGCAAATACTCGGAAATATTTATGGTATTTATCGTTTAGAAAGTAAATCAAAATTTTCTTTTTTTTAAAGATTTATACCAACTAATTTACAATTTATTATAGTAAAGAAATTGAGCAATAATTTATTAACAAAGACCATATCATTTCTTTCTCAACCTATCCTAACTAATAAATGAGATTTTATCTTCATACATCTTTGATATTTGATATCTTAAATATTGTTAAGGGTAAGGATTGATTTTATTTGAATTTATCATTTAGATTAGATGTTTTCTATTCCTTATATTTATTGGCATATCATTTGAATTAATAATTTGACATCTTAAATAAAATTTTAATTTTAATTAAAATTTATTTTATTTTTCATCCTTAATATTTAAAATAGTAAACAATCATTCTAAATCTTTTTATTTTTACCGAGCACCATCACATTTATATCCTTCTTAACCACAATAGCCAACAATATTATTCTATTGACCAGCTAATGAACCACTTTTTCATTGTTGTTCCAATTTTTTATTTATGATATGGTTTGAATAAAATCACTCCTTTTTGGATTAGCATTTTATTAAGTTACTTTTTTCTCTAGATAATATAACTAAAGAGAAATTCAATATTTGCAACTAATTTCGATTTGTTCATGGGTATCTTTTAATACACTAAAAAAAATGAAAATAGAAAAGAAAATAAAACATGAATACTTAGCAAAAAAAAAACAAAAAAAAACAAAAAATAAAAACATGACAATAAAAAATAGGCACTCAACTGATGAATTCTATCAAATGAAACAACAACTCATCTATGTCTTCATTTGTTACATGATATTACCATTAGGAGCCTTCAATATTTTTTTTTTTTGCTAATCCCTTAGAGAATGTCTAACAAAAATCCAAAATAAGAATTCTTATTTTATTTTCATATACAAATTAGTCAATATATTATAAAGCAATTAGATGGATCTGAGGATAAAAGTACAAAAAAAATATTTAAAATTATTTTTTGACTTTATATATTTCATAAAACAATTTTAATTTTCTATCTGTTTTAAGTAGAATTCATTGATTTTTTTTTAATGACAGACAGATTTAGAATAAATTATATAGAAAAAGGGTAAGAAATTTGTCCTTAATAAAATTATAGAGCATAATATATTGTTAACTCCTAAATAGAAAGCATGAATTATATTTCTCTTTTTTTATTTATTATCTCGATTCCTTTTAGTGACTAATGTCTTTAAATATATGTAAATTTTCTTGCATACAATTTCAGTTAATATCAAATTATTTTAACCTTGTGATATTATCATGATAATAAACACATATCTTTGAAATAAAAACATTATAGGGATTGATATTACTTATCTTATAGAATAAATATATTGTGCAAAATACTTCTCAAGAAAGATTATTTTAGCCATTTAAAAAAAAATATCACCATGAGAATTATTTTAAAATTGTATAGGGTAATTATAAAGTAATTACTTAAGAATCTAATTTAAAATAAGTAAGAAAATAAAGAGATAGTAAATAAGAAGAAAATAAAAAAAAAGATCAATATAAAATAGTAAGAACATATCATTAAAATAAAAATGTTATGAAATTTTTTATTATTTACCTTGTAGAAGAAATATATTTTGCAGAACACATTCGAGAAAAGAATATTTTTATCACCACAGTGAGAATATATATTTAAAAATATAATTTTTGGCATGAAAAAGATAAGAAATAAAATCAGTAAGAGTTTCTCTTAATGAAAAAATATGGTGTAGATTAAGAAATTGAGGAATATAATTGGAGAATAAAAAAAAGATAAGAATATCATAGGAAATAGGAGGAGAAAGATGGAGATCATTAATAACTTTTTGTTAATGCAGTAAGTAACTCCTCACTCTCTATGTAACTAATCCCCTATTTATCTCGTTTATTTTTTATTTTTACTGACCCAACCATTTTTTTTAAGAAAAAGCAAAAGGTTTTAGAAATACTAAAATTATCACAAATTAGAAAAAGCCTAGCCAAATTATCTCCATTTTCATAAATTTATATTTTTAAAATTGAAGATTTTCTCAAACCCTTTGCAATATAGTAAGACGACTATCGATTACTTGAGCAAGAAGATTGAGACAATTAACATTTACATTATGTTGTCTTCTTTCCTTGTCTTCTAGTAGTAATATGTAGAATTATATTGTTAAGAATCTAGAAAATATTAATATGATGAGACTTCAAAATCACACTGTTTTATAGTGCATCTCCAATTCCCTTAAAAAGCACATTATTATTTCAATTAGTGTAAGTCACATTATGAAAATTGAAGCGCAATGTGTATAAAAATTGAAGAGATTAGTGTGTGAGAGTTTGGGCAAATACAATTAATTAATTAAGGTCCAATGTCAATGGAATTATATATCTACTGTCATTCTATTATATATGTGACACCTGCAGAAACTCGCTCCATTCTTGGTAAAATTTGATTGTATTTATTTTGGGGAACGTGGAGTTCTTGATGAGGCAGAGGAATATCAATTCACTATCACTATGATAACTATATCAAAAAAATATTGTTATGTATATATTATTTACAAATACATATGGAGAGAGAAAAATAAAAGAAAAATACAATTTTATTCCATAAGAATCTGATAATGCATACAACATTTAAAATGTGTATATATTTTAATACAATATTTTCAATAAGTTCTCTGTCAATTTTTTCAAAATGACATAACTTTCTAAACATGTTCATGTTAATTTGTTGTTATTAATTATTTTTTATACTAAATTTTTTTTTTTAGGATACACTACTTCTTAAAGATTAAGTTGGAAAAAAAGTGTTTTTCTTTTCTTTTTTTCTTTTTACCTAGAATGTAATATACTAAAAACCATTATTTATTACAATTTAAATTACTCTTCAATTCTCATCCTTTGAAATTATATGCCTTAGTAAATACCAGACAGTTATATCACGCATAAATAGCGCATAAACCAAAAACAAACCGGTCCTAAGGATTTTCTATTTTCATCTGCTATACTTAATAATTTCTTTCATATACATACATACATATACATACATACATACATACATATATATATATATATATATATATATATATATATATATATATATAAATATATATATATATATATATATATATATATATATATATATATATATGTATGTATGTATGTATGTATGTATGTATGTATATGAGAAAACGGGAAATTCACTGGCAGTGAAGAGAATTCCTTCACCGCCACTTAGGTGGCCAAATAAAATTATTATATGTGATGCCACTCAAATGGTGGTTAAGAGAATTCTTTTATTTATTAATTTGAGTGGCGCCACGTGTAATAATTTTATTGGGCCACCTAAGCGGCAGTGAAGGAACTCCATTCACCGCCGGTGAATTTCCCATTTGTTCTCTCTCTCTCTCTCTCTCTCTATATATATATATATATATATATATATATATATAGAGAGAGAGAGAGAGAGAAAGAGAGAGATTACTGTAGGTGAGCTGCCAGCTCAGGAAAAGTTACATGAGCTAGCAGCAAAATTATAATCATCCAATGATTTTTTTCAATTTTTTTAACAATTACTATCTCTACCTACTTAACTTTTTTAGGATTAAATTTCATAAATTTTGGAGTTCTTTTACCCTTTCATCAAGTGCATACAAAATATTTTATTCATTGAAAACCATTAATTTTGTGTTAACTTGATGGAGAACCAAATCAAAACTAAAACCCAAAAAATTTGGTATGAGTGAATCCTAAGGGGTCGAGATCATAATCCAATTTTTTCTTAAAAAGATTATTAGAGATATTGGAAATGAACTGCAACTCAGGTAACTTGCGTTAGCTGTTTTATTTATATATATATATATATATATATATATATATATATATATATATATATATATATATATATATATATATATATATATATATATATATATATATATGAGAAAAATGGAAATGAGCTGACAGCTCACGCAAGTTACCTGAGCTGCAGTTCATTTCCACTATCTCCAATAATTTTTTTAAAAAAATTTCATTTGGATTATGATCTTGACCCCTTAAGATTCACTCATACCCAATTTCTTGGGTTTTGTTTTGATTTTGTCCTCCATCAAGTAAACACAAATTTTAACGGTTTTCAATAAATAAAACATTTTGTATATACTTGATGTAAGGGTAAATAAACTTCAAAATTTATGAAATTTAATCTGAAAGAAGTTTAAGAGATAGGATACATATATTGATCAGGGTCTTTTTAGATATATGCTCCTCTCAAATATATGTAATGCCCCCATTTTACATGTACTTTCCAAAACAGAGGACGTTACTTATTACTTGCACTAGACAACTCAACAGTCATAGGATCTTGGAATAACCGTAACTACTGCCACAATCAGATGAGTAAATAACATGTCTGAAACTGAAAAGATTTTATTTATACAAAAGTTCATTACATAAAATGACACATTACTTTAAATATGAACACAAAAGAATCAAAAGAATAAGCAGTGCCTAGACAAAAGGAAATATAAACAAATATACAAAAGTTCTCTAGGGGTACTTCGCTTGCCTATTGTTACTAGATCTGTCCAACGAAGTACATGTCTTCAACTGGGGCTGGATCCCCTTCTTCATGTTCCAAATCTGGGTTCAAAACCCAAGAGATTAAAACCAGCAAGTAACACATTTAAAAAGAGAAATTGTGTACTATCATAGTACATGAATATCAGTGTGCATGAGTATATTTATATCAGTGTTGTTTGTGTGCATATAAATTAACATGAAAGCAACATATAAATTAATATGAAGGCAAGCATAAACAAATGCATAAATAAATAAACATGACAATAACTACTCTATCTATTTAATCATATATTCTATTGGTCTCAGTTATCGTCCAATTTAATTATAGAAACTGTATTAATGGATAAGATAGCGTTATTCTCCATTATCGTATAAGTGCCCGTGCATACCCGGGACCCGGCCACATATTCATGGCGCTGAACCATGACATGCCGCTAGGCACTACAATCAATTTCCGTACTATATACAGTAATGAACATACCACTCTGGGTAAATATCAATTGGTGATCTAGTAATCAACCAGGCCGCTGCAGTAAAAAAATCCCGGACCTAACAATACAATCAATCCTTATACGGCAAGGCTCTTATCCATCATATAGTTTCTCCCATCTCCGTGTTCATAATGAATTATGCACATGAAAATTTTATAGCCCTTCTTTAATTATTTTTCAATTCATGATAATATGCTCATATTTTCATGACTGTACATGACATGTAGTATCATAACACATGATCTGCAATATTAAAACACATGACTTGTAATATCAAAGCACATGACATGTAGTATGATAAATTAACACATGATATATTAGTGCACAATTATATCACAATGCATCTCATTAAAATTATTTTAATAATTTAGTTTCATTCTCAATGCCAACCAATAACCCAATTTGAGAACCGAGTATATCATGTAATAATAATTTCTACCTATCAATTATTCCCAATTAATCCAAACTAAGCACAATCCCAATCCCAATCCTACTAAATTCCCACTTATTTTTTTTCTTTTCTGTCAGGCCCAAGCCCACTGTTATGATTATTTTTATGTCTTTTTCTTTCCTGACTCAAGCCCATTTCTTCCTTCTATTTTATTTTTATTTTATTTTTTTCTTTACATGACTAGACCAGGCCCACTGTTATTATTATTATTTTTTTTTCCTAGCCCAAGTCCATCAAGCCAAGTTTTATTTTCTTTTTTTTTTCTGCAGCCCAGGCCCATGATCTCTCTCTCCTTTTCTTTTTCTATTTTTATTATTTTCTTTGGGCCGGGCCGGGCCAGGCCCAGTTCACCATTTTCCTTCTGGGCTTGGGCCAGGCCCAGTATTTTTATTTTCCTTTCTTTCTATTTTTGCATGGGTAAGTTCAACGTATGTATTTTTTTTCTTTTCCTATCTCTTCGGACCAAACTCATCCCTCTCTTTAATTTTTTTTTTCTTTCTATTTTCGCATGGCTAAGTTCAATGTATGTATATTTTTTTTCTTTTTTTAAACCGAAAATAAGCAAACGTAATAATATTTATATATATCAAAATTGATCTAATAATTTGATTTAGTTCTCAATGTCAATTAATAATCCAAAATATGAATCGAGATTTTTCAAAAAATAATTTACGTATGCAAATGTAAATTAAATAACGAAACGAACGGAAATAGATATATATAAAATAACGAAATGAACGAAAATAGCAGTACTACTTGCCTCGGCTTGATCTCGAATATTTGCTTCGAATTCTCGGTCGGTTTGATTTTTCCTATCCTTTCTCTTTTATTTTTTTTCTTTTTTTTTTCTCTTTGCTGCTGGTTTTGGCCTAGAGGAGAAGAGAGGGTGCTGGTTTTGTGGCTGAGAGGAGAATAGTGTGAGACTAAGTAGTGAGAGAGAGAATGTTTAGTTTTTATTTCCTCCCTCTCCCTTTAACGCGTCACCACTAATTTTTCCCATGTGACACCTTCTGCAATCCCATGCCACCCCCCTTTCTCAATCACGACAACACAGCACCGAACTCACCGAGCTCCCGCTTCTCTTGACGGCAAAGAATGGAAGATATTGGGTTAATAAAAATTTATTTATTTAATAATTTAATAATTTCGGTTCCGTGTAACATTCTCCAAATACTATCAAATTTATGTAGGACGTAGTGCTCGATGAGGGGAACACTACAAAATTATCCATTTGTTGTTTCGATGTCCAGAATAAATGAACTGAAATTCTGAATTAATTGGAAGAATAATTTTAATATTATTAAATTAACAATTTTGGGAGTAGTTTTCGGCCTCGTAAGAAAAATCTCTAAAAATCCTAAATATTACAAAACTAATAATCGCGAAGACCGAATATCATTTGGGTTTGTGGATTTAAAGTTACGTTAACCGAAAGTTATTTCAGTATCCAAAATTAACTTTGATTAGCTTATTCGGCACCACTGGTCTAAAAAAACAATACAGATAGCTCGAATTTTTTGGGTATTACATCCTACCCACCTAACAAAAGAAATTTCGTCCTCGAAATTTAAATTAGAAGACGTGCTTGTATTCACGGGTACCCACTAATATAAAAATAAATTCAATTGACATACCTGATCATTCAAAAATGTATGGGTACTTTGTCCTGATGTCCCTTTCAGGCTCCTAAGTTGAATCTCTTGGCGATTGTGTGTCCGAGGAAACAAGAACCAACGGTATCACTTTATTCTTAAGGACTTTCTCCCGTCAGCCAATAATTGCTATGGGATGCTTCTCATACTTTAGATCTGATTTTAAATTTATCTCGGACAGATCCACTACTCTGTGCTCTTCACCCAAACATTTCCTCAGTTGTGATATATGGAACACATAATGAATAGTTTTCATCTCTACTGGTAATGATAATCGGTAGGCAAGACTTCCAATCCTCTCTACGATTTCAAATGGCCCGATGTATCTTGGACTGAGCTTTACTTTATTGTCAAATCTAATCACACACTTCATCGGGGATATCTTAATAAATATTTTATCTCTTACTTCAAACTCCAGTTGTTTTCTACGTTGATCTGCCCATTTCTTTTGTCTGTCTTGAGCCGCCTTCATGTGTTCTCTAATAACCTTCACTTGCTATGTTGCTTGAGTAATCAACTCTGCCCCCAAAATACTTCGTTCTCCAACCTCATCCCAACATAATGGAGATCTGCATTTTCGCCCATACAAAGCCTCAAATTGTGCCATTTTGATACTCTCTTGATAACTATTATCATAAGAAAATTCCACCATATACAAATAGCCTTCCCAAGATCCACCAAAATCCAACACGCATGCCCTAAGCATATCTTCAAGTCCTTGGATAGTCCGTTCTGATTAACCATTTGTTTGTGGATGGTAAGCTGACGATAAATCCAAATGTGTTTACATACTATCCATTAATTTCTCCCAATAGTGTGATATGAACCTTGAATCTCGATCTGACACAATCCTGGTTGGGACACCATGCAATCTCACTATTTCTCGCAGAAATTTTCTGGCTAGTATTTTTGTTGACTGACAAACTCTAAATGGAATGAAATGAGCCGATTTAGTCAGTCGGTCCACAATTATCCAAATTGCATTATTTCCCTTGGTGCCCTTAGGTAAACCTATAACAAAGTCCATCGATATTTGTTCCCACTTCCACTCTGGTATTGTTAATGGTTGGAGCAATTCAGTTGTCCTTTGATGCTCAGCCTTCACTTGCAGGTAAATAGAACATCTAGATACATATCTGGCGATCTCTTTCTTCATGTTTGGCCACCAGAAATACTTTTTCATATCTTTGTACATTTTATTGTTGGCAAAAAATTCTGAAAAACAAAGCAGATCCATGGATTTAAAGTTAGAAGTCCGCAATTCAGCAGATCCGCAAACCTAAGGATTGAGGTTCGCGACCCAGTGACGACAGAACAGGTTTGCGAATCTAAAACTGAGATTCGCGATACTACCCATAGCTTCCGGGTAGGGGTTTAATATAAAGTCATCCAACCCGAGCGACAGAGTTGCCACCTCGGATCATGGAGCTAACTGTCAAACGAATGCAGCGACATTACTTCGATTATGGGAGCAACCACCTAACGAATATGACGGCACTTCTCGAGTAGTGGGAGTTAACGGTCGAGCAAATGAGGCAAGACATTACCCTAGAGCCCCTATAAAAGGCGGGAGAGCGAAAGAGAACACAGGGACACAGAAGAGGGAATACCCAGAGAGATCATCTTCTTCTTGATTTACCCCTTGTGATCAAGAGTCTAGATTTTTTTCTTTTCTTAGCCAACTAAAAGATTGTGTGGAGTGTTAATGGAGAACAAGATCGTCCTCCACAGCTATATTAGAGTCCAACATTAAAAAAAGAGCAAATCTATTTTCCTCATCTTCTGTAAACGGAAAACCGTTGAATTGTAATCCTTTATTGAAAAAACTTCAATAGAGTATCATTTGCAATTTATCACCTTTTTCATGGCGAACAGAAGATTGGAGATTCCGGTGGGGGCACCTATCACCTCCGATGATCTGATAGTAGCTCAATCCGACAACATTCCAGTTGGCAGCCTGGTTAACTCGCTCACCATCTAGGTCGACTAAGAAAGATATGAAGAATTTCTTTCTTCAGGCTCTAAGAGCCCTACTTCCCTACGGAGATGCCGCAAGGTCTTTAAGGAGTTAATTTCCGAACAGCCCTTAAGGGCAACAACTCAACTAGAGGAATTAGCGGATCAAGCCAGTCCGAAATCCTCTTCAGTGCCCACATCAGGCTCTAAGCCAGTCACGACTAAGACTCCTGATCTCACAAGCAAAGTAGGCCAAGGCCTCCACTTCAACAAGGGGAAGTGATCATTGCCTACTCTGCAAAGCTGTGGCGCAGAGAAAGTGGTTCCTCTCACTCGTACAGTGAGAAGGAATCTAAGAAGAAGTAAAGCTCGTGCCCTCCGCAGGACCACGTAGCAAAAGGAAACCGCCAACTTATCCCTGCAAAAACCTATCGTGCAAGTATGGAGGCCAAAAGGCAAGGTTGATCAAGACACGGAAGAATTTACTCGCGTTTCCTACAGGAAGTGGAGTAAGTCCACCAAAGTTATCTATGCTCAAAAAAGTGGAGCATACATCCGCGTCCCTCGTGTTCCAGAGAGAGTCTGATCACGTGATTGGAGAGGCTCGCGAAACCTGCAAACCTCAAATTCGCGGGAAACACATGCCTATCTTTAAGGCTAAGACTGTGCCACTCCCGAAGCTATCTTTCACAAGTGACACCGTCACAAAGAATTCCAATACAAGAGATCTTAGGAAACTTCTGAATGAAAAAAAGGGAAGAATCCCACATATCTTACTGCCACTGTGAACGACTGATCAATGCAGTACTATCTCACTGTCATTGTTCAGGCCCTACTAGACCCTCGGTGTTCCATCGATTGTCGGTTCCATCAACATCTTCATCCCAACCGGCGAAAAGGAGGCGACGAAACGGGCTTGAGTTTTCTGAGCCCGAATACCCTGAAGTATCATCCAACATGATAAGCATCAGGGAAAAGAAGAAGAAAAAGAAGGCGAAGAAAGTCTCTGAATGAGATACTTCTGACCCAGAGCTCTCTTCGAGTTCGAAAGATCTATTCAATGAAGAGCGAGGAGTTTTTCGGAACACTCAACTCAAAAGTGGGACAGCAGTCCCCATGAATTATAGACAGATAGCGAGAATCTCTTCCGATGAAGAAGATATGATCAAATCTACTATCGCTGAGTCGCAAACATCTGACTCACTCCTGAAAGACTCCGCCTCTGCATATATGACTCAAAACAATGTCTCGAAGAGTTCATGCGGAGAATGGATGAACAAGACAGGCATATCCAGCAACAGCAGAATGCTATCAGCGAGCTTAAAGATATGCTATATGTTCTGATGGAATTGGAGAAGACCAGATTGAAGGATACGTCTTCGCACTCAAATACTGATAAGGGAAAGAAGACAGAAGAAGAAGGTCTTCACAATAATGACAAAGAATCAGAACATCATGAGGGTGACGGTGACCGTTCCATGCATCAGGAAAGAAACGTAAATGCTATTTGGATGGAGAGCTTCCAAAATCAACTGAACACTATCATGCATAAGAGCGATTTACAAGAGCTCGGCTTGGTAAGGCCATATCCCATGGAATGGGAAAGTGTGCCCTTCCCGAAAAGTTATAAACCGTTAAAGCTCAAATCTTTTGATGGTAAAGGATTGCAAAACCAGCACCCCTACTATTTTAAGTCGTAGATTGGGCATTTAGCCGGAAATGACCCCATTATTACACGGGTATTCGTTAGTACCTTAACAGGACTAGCTTTTGAATGGTTCCAGAGGTTAGAACCGGGAACCATCAATTCATGGAGCGACATGGAGAAAGCCTTTCTCACCAGGTTCTATGAAGATGATATGGAAGTATAAATGCCGACGCTTCTAGCTACTAAACAAAGAAAAGGAGAGTCAGCCAGGGACTTCATCAAAAGATTCCGGAATGATTCTCTCAGATGTCCACATTGGATGCCAGAAAAGACCTTGGTAGAAACCTGTCGACATAATTTATCGACTAAGGTTCTAGCCACAATGGGAGCAGTGAAGTCCTTGACTTGGAAGGATCTCGCCCTGCAAGCCGAGAAGGCTGAAGAAATTGCGCAAAGACTTGAAGAAGGAGGTGAGGAGAAACAGAAGCGAAGCGGCGATAACAACTATAAGTCCCGACCCCGAGGATATAAGGGGAAAGAAACAATAGTGACTGATAAACCACAACCCGCGAAGGCTTCCCCGAAGCTCCCTCTGCAGACACGAATGCTGCAAAAGCAATACTCCTTCAAGGATGAGCATACGAAAACTATCTTTAACCTCCTCATGAGTAAGAAGATGCTGACGCTGCCGGAGTCTAAACGTCTGGAAGAAGTAAGGAAAATTAATGATCCTAATTACTGTGTCTACCATAGGATCATTAACTACTCTACCCAAAACTATTACATCCTTAAGGATAAATTCAAGCCTTAGTGGATGCTAACGTCATCAAGCTCCAAGAGCACCAAAAGAAGGCGACCGCGAATATGGTGACTGTCAGGTTTGGCAAAGCGTCCGACTGGATAGAGTCAACAGTTAAAGATGGAGTGCAACCCATTCCTAAAGGCACGATGTAGGTTGTAAACTTTGATCCGCACCAACAACAGAAGAAAGGATTATCCTCCTTTGAAACTGATAGGGGAGAGATACTGTGGGTGCATCCAGATCTCCTAAGTGATAAAAAATGGACGTCCAGCTCATCTGAAAGGAAGCGAAAAGGGAAAATCTTTACCTCCAATGCCGTCTTCGTGATCCCCGAAGACGACGGAGTCATTCCTGCTTCGACCGATTCGGAAGAAGAAATCAGAAATTCTTTGGTGGCTGACGCGAATCCTCCTCCCGCGGGGACTCGTTCAGGAAAAGATTACTTGAAGAACTATGGCTAGACAACGGATTCCCAACGTCCTCCAGAGAAAGTCAAACAAAAAGAGTTTAAGTTTGATAAAGTTTTGAAGAAAAAGGGAAAAGAACCTGCGGAAGACTCGCGGAAGTCGTTCCAGTTTGACATTCTAACACAGTTGGCTAATATTCCTGCAAGGATAACCTTGTACGAGCTCCTAAAGCTCTCTAAATCTAATATAGAAGCTTTAAGAGAAGCTCTGCAAGATTCAGAGGTATTCTTGGCACAAATACCGGAGATGACTGAAGAAGAAGGATCTCTTTGCGCGATGTGCCACCAGGTCTCTGGTAAGAACATCCCTTGCATCACTTTCTCTCCGAAAGACATGCAAGTCAGGAGCAATAAACATCACCGCCCTCTGTATTACACAGGATACATAGGATCTACGGAGATCGAGCGCATTCAAGTTGATCCAGGCTCCGCCTTAAGTATCATGCCCCGAAGGATGCTACAATATCTCGGAGTTCCGATGAATAGACTAGCAGTGATCAAAACTACTATCTTCGGATTCAACGCTAACGGCAGTAGACTGCTGGGCAAAATAAAGCTTAAGTGCCAAATTGGTGATCTAAAGACGGAGGTCACATGCTACGTGATAGACGTGGACACGTCATACAACCTGCTATTGGGGAGACCTTGGATCCATGGCAACTTTATTGTCCCATCTACGTTACATCAATGCATGAAATACGTGGATAAAGGCGGGAATGTAAGAACGCTGGTCGCAGAAAAGCAACCCTTTAAAGGAGTGGAAAATTACTTATCTGATGCGTTGCTATATCAAAACGTGTTTGGTGTCTCAGATCAGCCTACTCAGGCGACTCTGATAGCGATGAGGAAGCTGTCACAGAATCAGGATCCGAATATTCGGAATCCGAGGTGGTGAATGAGTGATAAATGAAAATTTAGAGTTTGCTTATTCTTCTGGTGTCGATTCTGAGCCCTCAAGCACTAGTACAGATACATTCAGCGACTGTGTAAACAAGATATGTTCCCTGACTTCCTTCCAAGCACCTATGCGATCATCCTTAAACGAATTTAGTAATGATGTTGATAACAAGGTCATTTTTGAGGTTCCTCCCAAGAACGAACCCAAAAAGGCATAGTATTTGGAAGAGCGAGTCATCGGAACAAAAAGAAAAATTTAAATTCTGAGGAAGAACAGGAAAGTCCCGAGTTCTTCCATTGTGGTCAAAACTCTCATAGATTAGTAAAGAAAATGGGATATAATCTGACCGAAGGCAGGATGTTGAATTTCGGGAAAGGTAGAAGAACAATTCTTCAACCTTTCGTCCCAAAAGGAAAAATGCCAGATTATTACCATAAAACCGACAAGGGGTTAGGATACGTCACCACTCCCGAGGATTCTTCAAGTGGAAGAACTGAAGGAAGACAGTGCGATCGTTCGTCAGAATCATCCTGCTGGGATTCAGATGTCAGTGTAGACATGATTTTCCACTTAGTATCTGTGAACATGGCCTCCACGATTCAAGAAGATGAAGACTTAGAGGAAGCTTCGCCAATGAAAGATTGTTGGCAGTGAAAATTTCTAAGTAAATAGGATTTTCCACAACAGAACGCAAAGCTAATTCTATAGCTCTGCGTCTGGCTACTTTTAGCCTCGCGTTTGAGTAAAACGCGGAGATGATCAATAGCTCCGCGTTAGCTCCGCGCACTAGTTATTTAGTTCCATATTTTAATGAGTTTAACTCTGGGTGAGCAGATAACCAGAATCTCAAATTGATTGAGATTATGATTTGGGCTCATTCAGTTACCCAAGTCAAGTCCAATCATAATTCAAAATTAAGAGATTTAAATCAAAACTAAAATATTTGATTAGAATCCTTGATGAGAGAAAATTCTATTCAGATAGAAACTCTCAAATCTTTCAGGGGCTATAAATACCTTCTTGGTGAAACCCTAGGGTCGGCTCTTTCGGCTTTGGTCTTTTTTTATCGGCATCTAAGATCTTCTTCCCGATCCTTCGGCAATTCAAGTACGCGAGAGAGTCTTGAAGCCTTTTTGTGATCGTCTTCTTCTTAGAGAATTCAAGTTATGCACAGAGCCTTGGATTCGTGAAGAGCAAAGAGCAAGAAGATCGTCTATAATCAGCCGATTTCTTCAAGAAAGAAGAAGTTCGATGTACCGATCGTCAACAGGAACTGCTTGACAGATCCCATCGCCACTGATCCCACATTTATATTGTAAAAGAGAGAGATTGAACTATAAAATCCTCTCGTTTGTTCTCTTTATATCTCTTGTTCACTTCCGTTGTAATCTAAGCTGTATTCGATGGAAGGAAGCAAAGGAAGTTTTGCGGCGACCAAACTGGCGACCACAGTGGGAGCCATCTCTTTCACTGATGAAGAGATTGTGGCGCAATCGGACGTTAACATGAACGGATCTGAAGTAGACACGCTGGTCGTTGAAATCGACCAGCAGAAGTACGAGGAATGCCTCTCCTCCGGATCAGGTGACTTGGATGAGACACAACACTATCACCGCATGTACTCCAATGCCCGAGTGATGGGTAGAAAGGTATCCACCGAGAGACGGGGATCCTTGAAGACTGCAGCTATAGCGCCAGAGTTCACACAAGAAATCCTAGCCGAGGATGAGCTTCCAACTGCCGAAGAAGACCTGGGGATTGGATTGACCAGAACCCAACTCCAAAACAGGAACCGGAGAGCGAGGCGTAGAGCCCTCAAAGCCCGTCTTAGATGCGGAGCTAATACTAGAGGACGCGAGGCTATGGTCCCTCGCAAGCTGGCTCGTGCTACCTGCGAGACTAGTCTCTACCGCGTTAAACGCGAAGTTACAACTTGCCTTAAAAGTAAGGAAAAGTCTGCGCATGATATTCCGCGCGAGGCTACTGCTGAGCTTAGTGAGAGACGCGAAGCCAGCGAAATTTGCTCTAGTCACAAAGTATCTGACACTCGCGAGAAACGCGAGTATAAAAATTTATTAAAACTAGCGTGTGATATTCCGCGTGAGACTATTGCTGAGCTTAGCGAGAGATGCGAAGCCAGCAAAATTTGCACTAGTTGTAAAATATTTGACACTCACGAGAGACGCGAGTATAAAAATTCTGTAAAGCCAGCATGTAATTCTCCAAGCGAGGCTAATATTGAGCCAAGCGAGAAACGAGAGGCCAGTAATGCTTGCGAGAAACGCAAGATATCTGATACTCGCGAGGAATGCGAAGATGATTGGCAAATTATTGTCAGTCGTAAAAATCGTGCAAGATGCGAAGTTATGACTTGTGATAACTACAAGGGTAAGCCAGCGTATAGGAATTTTATTCCACGCGAGGCTAAGACTACGGAAGAGAAACTTCTGAAAACACTCCAAGCCAGCGTAAAATGCGAGGCTGGCATGGATAAACGCGAAGCTACTCTTCAGGCCTGCAATACAAAACGCGGAGCTATTTCTAAGCTTCGCGTAGATCAACCTGACTGCAGAATCAGAGCTGACCCTCACATCAGTAGATCAAAACTGGACTCCAGTAGTCCTAAGAAGCTTCAGTGGGTTTCTAGACCCTCACAAGAATTGAATGGGTCCTACGACTCCATGTCTAAAGGCGCTGATTTCAGAGAGTATCTGTTCAAAGAGAGGGGCATAGAACAACTCCAAGCTGAACATGTTTGTCACTGCCAGCAGCTTATGATGGCAGTATCTGCTGTGATGGACAATTGCGGCTGCAACAAGAGCAGGATGTCTGTATTTGGTCGACTAACCGAGTCAGACAAGAACCTTACTAAGAAGCCAAAGACTGCTTCCCTAAAACAATGGAGAGCTGTGACCTCAAATATGGTCAGTAAAGGTAAGAAGGCTATGGAAAAAAGACACGAGTCAGATGCAGATGATGAACAACTTTGCCATCTTACTCGACTCAAATCAAGTGCTGTCGCTCCTCGAAATTATAAGAAACTTTTAAAAGGTTCTTATGATGATGACAGTGACAACTCAGCTATAGCTTCCCCGCAATCTTATACATCTTTCCGGCCACAAAAATCAACGTCATATGTGGTGGACAGGTCTGACTAGAGAATGGAAGCCCAAGAGCAGATGATTCGAGGTCAGCAGAAAGCCATTAATGACCTCAAACTAATGCTTCTAAAAGTGGTCGAAAATACCCAGAAAATAGCCGATGATAAGGCTAAAACTTCTTCGGAACCGCCACCTAAGATAAATGAAGAAACAAAAGAAGAAAAGGCTTATTTTATGCATGAGGATGATGACAAATACTTTTTCCATGATCATCATGGAGAAAAGATCGAGAAATTGCAAAGCCAACTGGATGCCCTAATGCACAAGAAGGAACTGAAAGAATCGGGGGTTTTAAGACCATATCCGCTTGAGTGGGACTTTGCCCCTTATCCAGAAAAATATAAACCCCTCAAATTGGAGTCATATGATGGGAATGGGTCCCCAAGCCAGCACCTATATTACTTTTTATCGCAGGCAGGTCATCTAATGGGAAATGATCCCATAATGACCAAAGTATTTGCGAGCACCCTGCAAGGGCCTGCCTTCATTTGGTTTATGCAGTTGCCCCCAGGTACTATTAATACTTGGTATGATATCGAGAAACAGTTCTTGGCACGTTTCATTGAGGATGATACCGAAATATCGGTTCATTCCCTCCTTGCAACGAAACAAGGAGAAGAAGAAACAGTTAAAAGTTTTATTGAACGCTTCAGGGAAAAGTCCGTGTATTGTCGACACGGTATGACCCAGGAAACCCTGGTGGAAACTTGCAAGCATAATTTCAGGACCGGCGTGCTGATAAGAATGGGAGCTGTAGAGTCCAAAACTTGAAAATATCTGCTGAAGCAGGGAGAGCAGGCGGAAGATATAATTCGTCGAATTAAGGAATCTCGTGGTACGAGAAACTCTAAAAATAACAGGTCATATCCATAGAATCCTAAAAATAAAGGGAAGGCTGCGATGACATCTGTTGCAGATCCGAAGCCAAGACCTCAAAATCCGAGAGGTGCAGGTCAAAATAAGCCCCGACAAGATAAAACTTATACAATCAAGACTGAGCAGACCGGTACTCTATTCCATCTCCTCCTCAGAAAGGGCTTGCTACAACTTTCGAAAAATGAAAAACCGAAAGACGTTGGTAAAACCAACGACCCTAACTATTGCATGTACCATCAGAATATCGGGCACCCAACTAAAGATTGTAATCCTATAAAGAACCGAATTCAGGCATTGATAGAAGCCGGAATTCTCACACTTATAGAGGAACAGAAGAAAGTTTCTGCAAATATGACAATTTTAATTGGAACCAATAAGTTTCCTGCCAGAGCAATCCCTGCCAGAGTGATCCCTATACTAGTAGGGAAGCCAATATCGATACCAAGCACGGGCAGCCCGCACTTGCAAGCTAGCCCATTGGATACGCTCCGAACCATAGCCGTGACAAAGTCATCTTCATTAACTAGCAGTCGGATTTGGCTGGGGGTACCGAAAATATTGACGATGATAAACATTATGCTTCCGCTACTCATGCTAGCCATTGGGATGGCTAATTGGATGCTATAAAAAAAATTTTGCCCAATTCTATTAAAGCAGAGGGAAGAGGAGATCAAGTTCCTCGCCAACCCTATCATACTGGGGGTAAAAGTATGAAATCAATTGCCCAATGCTGTTAAAGCAGAGGGAAGAGGAGATCAAGTTCCTTGCCAAACCCTATCATACTGGGGGTAAAAGTATGAAATTAATTACCCAATACTGATTAAAGGCGAAGGGGAGAGGAAGTCAATTTCTCGACAACTCACAATGCTGAGGGGAATAGTATGGCTAGTCCAACTCAAACGATAGTTGGTAAAAACTAATCAAATCCGTTGATAGCTGGGGGTTTGCTAAAAATCCCGTGGACCTGTCATGTTAAGTTTTTACCTCTAAATTTGGATTATTCCTATCTCCGTTCAAGTTACGCGTGAGAGCACTTAGACTAGGCATGCGCAATTTCGCGCCTCTACCAAAATTTGATGGATCCTAACCCGACCATCGTGGTGTACCCAGTTCAAATTATGCAGTTGAACTTTGAACTACCTCCAATCTTCTTTTTAGGCATGCGCAATTGAGCACCTCTGACCTAAAATTATGAACCATCTATTTGTTGAGCAAGCAAGCAAGATTCTTGAAGCCAACAAATAGAGAGGAAAATAATTTGTCTTTATTCATAAGGGAAGAAATTACAAAGAAGGAGTTATAGCTCACCCAAAAGCTTCTACATGATCATTGACTCATAAATAACTTAACAGTGAGATTTCTCTACGGAGTGTTGAAGCTCAATTCTCTGGTTCACATGCAAAACATCTCCTCTGCAAATGTCAATTTGGATCTGTCATCTGAAATGAAGCACGAGAGGAAAGGGAAGTGCTGCAAGCCCATATATGGAAGTGCCGCAAGCCCTTACTTGAGCTTGAAGCTCCTTCAAAAGTTTACCTCTCGGAGCCAGAGCTTGAAACCTGCAACTATGTTGTAAAGCATATGCTTTTGACTTCTTTAGAGTTACTTTTGCTGATAAAAATCGATGGACCCACATACATTCCTCTTCAGAAAGGATCGGACTTACTGCAAAAGGAACAGAGTTTCTAAAATTGTGAAAACGCGGAGCTAAGCTAACTCCGCGTGTATTTGAAGAAATAGCCTCGCGTTTTAAACGTAGAGGATGACGCGATAACTTCGCGTAAAGGAGGGACAAAGTTTCTCTCTGCTATTTCCTTCTCTTGCATAGCTTCGACTGCTAATCAAAGATAGCCTCGCAGATTCATCGCGACTGCTAATCAAAGATAGCCTCGCAGATTCATCGCGACTGCTAATCAAAGGTAGCCTCGCAGATTCATCGCGACTGCTAATCAAAGATAGCCTCGCAGATTCATCGCGACTGCTAATCAAAGATGGCCTCACAATTCATCGCGACTGCCAATCAAATAGCCCCTCGTTTCACGCGCAGGGATGACGCGATAACTTCGCGTAGAGAAAGAACAGATTTCCTCTCTGTCTTCTCCTTTAAGCCTTACGGCCGGAGAGCAGCGATCTCACCGGCAAGATAAACAATTGTCCAAGTCAAACTGAGCCAAAATATCTCAGAATGGTTCTTAGAAGACCAAGAGATGAGGTTTTTTACCTTTGGAAGACGCTGCATAGACTAGTTCGCCATCGCGTTTACTTCCATGACCGCTGCCATCTACGCCGGCCAACTTGCGTAAAGCCAAA
>JAYEPQ010000020.1:26010975-26023475 GCA_036321105.1 Dracaena cambodiana
TTTTTTAACTTTGCCTATTATCAAAATGGATTTTGGGTAAAAGTTGTTGTTGTTACATTGATGTATAAGAATCAAATAAAAAAAAAATTGCTTATATGATATATTATATACTCAAATAGATCAGTATTTTACCTGGATACTCAAATTTCTCAAAGTTGTTATCTAAGATAGTACGTACTAAAACATATTTAATATGAATCAAGTATTTCAATATCCACATGTATAAAGATGTCTCAAGGACAAAAATATGCATTATAATTGTCACCTTCCACTTCCAATATACAGTATACGAGTATATCATATAGATATAAACAACATACTTAACTAGAATATACTAAGCCAGTAAATATAACTCACAATAATAACAACTGCAGAATTATACATACAAGTAAATTGAAACGAGAAATAACTTTACTCAGAAACAAAGTTATATTTATTCAGTAAATATAACTCACAATAATATAGTAGTCCACGTTATTAGCAACTTGCTTAATTGAACTCATCTTGAGGTCAGAACAATGTATATGTAATTTTCAAGTAACTGATTACAACTTAAATAAAATTCAATGGCCAAGATTTCACATCAAATTTGATTAGCTAGGATATACCAAAAATATATAGAATCTGACAGCATCTTCGGATAGATTTTAAAATGGGATTATTTTTAACTTGAAATAGGTAAACAAATTGAACAGATAGCATCCAATATCATCGTATGTGCTTTGATTCTTAACCATCTGTTATCGAAACTTAATTAAAGTATATTACGAGGGCTTATCTCATATCTATTTAAATAACAACCGGATTTATTCCGAAATGTGAATCTAAATAGAGAGTGGAGCTTACGGCGTGTGGACGATGGATTTAGATGAGAGTTGACTTGGGGAAGACTGGCTGACTTGCTAGGTGGGCGAGCGGGAGAAGGAGGCGACCACTGGACCGAGCGGGGGAGAGGGAGAGTAAGCAGAAAGCGAGCGGAGAAGAGCAACGTGTTTGATAGGATGTGGGCGAGGGAAAATGGTAAATGTGGATTTGAGAGGGTTAAAATTGAAAAAATCCTCTCTTTGTAAACGAAAAAATGAGAGTGGTGCTCTCACTAAGCCAAGTGGTGTGCTCGTTTAGAATTTCACTAATTCTATGTTTCTAAGTGATTAATTATATCATGTTATGCAAGATCTAATTACTTGGACTGACTATTTAACATATGAAAAATTAATTACGTTCAAGACTAGCATCATCTCAGATATATGATATCAAATCGAACACCTCCTCAACCTGCCTAATAAATTTTTCTCATCTTCCACCAGTGAGTCATCAAAAGCTTGGATATGTTGTCTCTACTTTTGTTCTTGGTGATCTCAGATGCTCTCTCAATTTCATTATCTTACCAAATGTCCTTTGTTGTCTTTTTCATGCTATATCATGGACCCTTGAAAAAGAAAAAAAAAAGAATTTGAGATAGTTTATTTATTACTATCAATTTTGTACATTTACGCTTCACTTCTAAACTCATTCTTGAAGCACCGAGCATATAAATTGCTGCGTCTAGAATTGGTATCAAACGGCAGCAAAGTACGCCGGATGAGTCCGCGGGAAATTCTAAACAAGCACACTTTTGGTCTTAGTGAGTACACCTTCTAAAGTTGTAAAAAATTATAAGTTTATCATTGCATTTCGTGACTTTTTTCCTCTGGTTGGAGATTAATCCTCGAACTCTGCTAAGACCGTTTGGAGACTAATCCCCGAATGATTTGAAGATCGTCCGAAAACTAGTCCGCGATTCAGAAAAATGTGCTCGCTAAGACGAGTGGTGTGCTCGTTTCGGATGGCCTCCTCATTTCTTTGTAACGCCTCCGTTTTTCAGTTGCTTCCCAAAATGAAGGACGTTACTTATTATTTGCACTACACAACCCAACAGTCATATGATCTTGAAATAACTGTAACTACTACCATAATCAGTTGAATAAATAATATGTCTGAAACTGAAATGATTTTATTTATACAAAGAGTTCATTATATAAAATGGTACACTGTTTTAAATATGAACATAAAAGGGTCAATCAGAAAAGCAGTGTCTAGACAAAAGGAAATATAAACAAAATATACAAAAGTTCTCCAGGGGTAGTTTGCTTGCCTATTGTCACTCGATCTGTCCAACGAAGTACGGGTTTTCAACTGGAGTTGGATTCCCTTATTCACGTTCCAAATCTGGGTTCAAAATCCAGGGGATTAAATCTAGCAAGTAACACATTTAAAAAGAGAAATTGTGTACTATCATAATACAGGATCATCAGTGTGCATGACCATGTTTATGTTAGTGTTGTTTGTGTGCATATAAATTAACATTAAGGCAAGTATAAATAAATAAATATGACAATAACTACTCTATCTATTTAATCATATATTCTATTGGTCTCAGTTATCGTCCAATTTAATTATAGAAACTGTATTAATGGATAAGATAGCGCTATTCTCCATTGTCGTATAAGTGACCGTGCATATCCGGGACCCGGCCACAATATTCATGGCGCTGAACCATGACATGCCACTAGGCACTACAATTAATTTTCGTACTGTATTACAGTAACGGACATACCACTCTGGGTAAATATCAATTGGTGATCCAGTAATCACCCACGCCGCTGCAGTAAAAAAATTCCGGCCCTAATAATACAATCAATCCTTATACGGTAAGGCTCTTATCCATCATATAGTTTTTCATGTCCCCGTGTTCATAATGAATTATGCACATGAAAATTTTATACCCTTTTATAATTGTTTTTTTTAAATTCATGATAACATGCTTACATTTCCATGACTGTATATGACATGTAGTATTATAATACATGATCTGTAATATTAAAATACATGACTTGTAATATCAAAGCACATGAAATGTAATATTAAAGCACATGACTTGTAGCATGATAAATTAATACATGATATTTTAGTGCACAATTATATCACAATGCATATCATTAAAATTATTTTAATAATCTGATTTCATTCTCAATGCCAATCAATAACCCAATTTGGCAACCGAGTGTATAATGTAATAATAATTCATACCTATCAATTATTCCGAATTAATCCAAACTAAGCCCAAGCCCAATCCCACTAAATTTCCACTTATTTTTATTTTATTTTTTTCTTTTCTGTCAGGCCCAGACCCATACCCAAGCCCACTATTATTATTGTTTTTTATGTCTTTTTCTTTCCTAGCCCAAGCCCATTTCTTCACTCTATTTTATTATTTTTTTTCCTTTTCTAAGACTGGGCCGGGCCCACTGTTATTATTATTATTATTTCTTTCCTGGCCCAAGCCCATCAAGCCCAGTTCTATTATATATATATATATATATATATATATATATATATATATATATATATATATATATATAATTTTCTATAGGCTAGACCCATGATCTCTCTCTCTCTTTCTTTTTTTTTTCCTTTATTTTCTTTGGGCTGGGCCAGGCCCATGATCTCTATCACTCTCTTTTTTTTCCTGTATTTTTTTTGGGCTGGGCCAGGCCCATGATTTCTTTTTTTTTTCTTCTTCTTCTTTTTTCTCTATCCGGCGATGCCCATGCAAAATACAAATATTTTTTTTTCCATGCAAATATATTTCTCTTTTTCTCTCTTTTTTTTCCTCACTTTTCTAATTCTTCTTTTTTTTTAAATTACAATATTTATATATATCAAAATTGACCCAATAATTTGCTTTAGTTGTCAATATCAATTAATAATCCAAAATATTAACCGAGCATTTTAAAAAAATAAGTTACGAATACAAATGTAAATTAAATAACGAAACAAACAGAAATAGATATAAATAAAATAACGAAATGAACGAAAATAGCAGCATTACTTGCCCCGGCTTGATCTCGAATATTCGGTTTGAACTCCTGGCTCATTTTGATTTTTTCTTTTCTTTCTCTTTTATTTTATTTTATTATTTATTTATTTATTTATTTTCCTCTCTTTTTTTTTTCCTTTGCTGCTGGGTTTGGCCGAGAGGAGAAGAGAGGGAAGAGAGTCAAGTGCTGCTGGGTTTGGCCGAAGGAGAAGGGAGTGTTTTCTTTTTTATTTCCTCTCACCCCCTTAACACCTCACCACCAATTAATCCCCCCATGTGACACCCTATGAAATCCTATGCTATCCCCTTCTCAATCATGACAACACAACAACTGATTCACCATTTAATTTATCTTTATTTATTTATTTATTTATTTAATAATTTTGGTTTCGTGTAACATTCTCTAAATACTATCAAATTTATGTAGGACGTAGTGCTCGACGAGGAGAACACTACAAAATTATCCGTTTGTTGTTTCGATGTCCGGAATAAATGAACCGAAATTCCGAAGTAATTGGAAGGTAATTTTAATATTATTAAATTAGCAATTTTGGGAGTATTTTTCAGCCTAGTAAGAAAAATTTCCAAAAATCCTAAATATTACAAAACTAATAATCGCAAAGACCGAATTTCATTTGTATTTGTGGATTTAAAGTTACATTCACCGAAGATTATTTCGGTATCCAAAATTGATTTCGGTGGACTTATTTGGCACGATTGGTCTCAAGAGAGCAATATAGATAGTTTGAAGTTTGGGGTATTATATCCTACCCATCTAACAAAAGAATTTCGTTATCAAAATTCTAGATTAAACAACGTGCTTGTATTCTCGGGTACCTACTGATATATAAAAATAAATTTAATTGACATACCTGATCATGAGAAAAAGTATGAGTACTTTGCCATGATGTCCCTTTCAAACTCCCAAGTTGAATCTCTTGGTGATTATATATCCCAGGAAATAAGGACCAACGGTATTACTTTATTCTTTAGGATCTTCTCCCGTTGGTCGTTAATTGCTACAGGATGCTTCTCATACTTTAGGTCTGATTTCAAATTTACCTCGGACAGATCCACTACTTTGTGCTCTTCACCCAAAATTTCTTCAGTTGTGATATATGGAACACATCATGAACACTTTCCATCTCTAGTGGTAATGATAATTGGTAGGCAAGACTTCCAATCCTCTCCACGATCTCAAATGGCCCGATGTATTTTGGACTGAGTTTTCTTTTCTTGCCAAATCTAATCACACCCTTCATCGGGGATATCTTAATAAATATTTTATCTCCTACTTCAAACTTCAGTAATTTTCTACGTTGATCTGCCTATTTCTTTTGTTTATCTTATGTTGCCTTCATGTGTTCTCTAATAACCTTCACTTGCTTTGTTACTTGAGTAATCAATTCTGGCCCCAAAATACTTTGTTCTCCAAGCTCGTCCCAACATAATAGAGATATGCATTTTCACCTATATAAAGCTTCAAATAGTGCCATTTTGATACTCTCTTGATAACTATTATTATAAAAAAAAATTCCACCATATACAAATAGTCTTCCCAATATCTACCAAAATCCAACAAGCATGCCCTAAGCATATCTTTAAGTACTTGGATAGTCCGTTCTGATTGACCATCTGTTTGTGGATGGTAAGCTGAAGATAAATCTAAATGTGTTGCCAGGCTATCCATTAATTTCTCCCAATAGTGTGATCTGAATCTTATATCTCGATCTAACACAATTCTGGCTGTGACTCCATGCAATCTCACTATTTCTTTCATAAATTTTCTGGCTAGTATTTCTATTGACTGACCAACTCTAAATGGAATGAAATGAGCCGATTTAGTCAGTCGGTCCACAATTACTCAAATTACATTATTGTCTTTGGTGCCCTTAGGTAAGCCTGTAACAAAGTCCAACGATATTTGTTCCCACTTCCACTCCGGTATTGCTAATGGTCAGCTGTCTTTTGATACTCAGCCTTCACTTGCTGGTAAGTAAAATATCTAGATACATATCTGGCAATTTTTTCTTCATGCCTGACCACCAGAAATACTTTTCATATCCTTATACATCTTATTGCTTTCAGGATGAATGGAATATGTTGATTCATGAGCTTCCTGTAAAACTCTATCTTTTACTTCCCCTTTGGCATCCATAATTTTTCCTTGAATCTAATAGCTCCATATGAGTACATTTTCATTTATGCTCTCTTACCTGCTTCCATTTTGTTTTTTAGTTTCTGAAAATCTTCTTCTCCAACTTGAGTTTGCTTAATTTGCTCTATCAATGGTGACTGTAACTGTATCTCCATAAATTGTGCTGTCACTCCTGGTAAAATTACCTCCAATTATATTCTTTGCATCTCCATTAAAAGTTCATTTTACTGAGTTAATCTCTCCACTGCAAGTTTCTTACTCAGTGCATCTGGCACAATATTAATCCTCCCTGGATGATATTTAATCTCCAAGTCATAATCTGTTACTAACTCCAACCATCGTTTTTGCCTCATATTCAGTTCATTTTGAGTGAAAATATACTTCAAACTTTTATGATCAGTATATACCTCTACTTTCTGTCCCAGCAAGTAATGTCTCCAAATCTTCAAAGTATGAATCACCGCTGCTAACTCCAAGTCATGAGTTGGATAATTTCTCTCATGGGGTCTCAACCGTCTTGATGCAAACTCAATTACTCTTCCATTCTGTGTCAATACACATCCCAATTCCTGTTTTGAAGTATCACTATAGACCTTCATTTCCCTAGAATTGTCTGGAATTGCCAACACTGGTGCTGTTGTCAGTCTCCGTTTTAATTCTTCAAATGCCTTGTTACATTCCTCCGTCCAGAAATATTCCACTCCTTTCCTAGTCAATTTAGTTAAAGGAGAATCGATTTTTGAAAAGTCATGTACAAATCGCCTATAATATCCAGCCAACCCCAGAAAACTCCGAATCTCCGACACTGATTTCGGTACAGGCCAATCCATTACAACTTCTATCTTCTTAGGATCAGCTGATACATCATCTCCTGAAACTATGTGACCCAAGAAAGTAATCTTATCCAACCAAAATTCACATTTGCTCAGTTTTCTATATAACTTCTGCTCTTTAAGAGTTTGTAAAACTGTTCTCAAATACTCAGCATGCTCTTCTTTATTCTTGAAGTAGATTAATATGTCATCAATAAACAGTACCACAAATTTATTCGGATACTGAGCAAAAATATAGTTCATCAGATTCATAAATACTGCTGGAGTATTAGTCACTCCAAATGGTATCACCAAATATTCATAATGACCATATCTGGTTCTAAATGCAGTTTTTAAAATATCTTCTATTCGAACCCTTACCTTATGGAATTCAGAACGAAGATCTATTCTCAAAAATACCCTTACTCCACCCAATTGATCAAACAGATCAGTTATTTTTGGTAATAGATATTTATTTTTTATTGTTACTGCATTCAAACCTTTATAGTCCACACACAGTCTTTGACTCTCATCCTTCTTTCTTACTAATAACACTAGAGCTCCCCAAAGTAAAACATTGGGTCTCACAAAACCCAACTTTAGTAGCTCATCTACTTGTCTCTTAACTTCTTCTAGCTCTACAACTCTCATTCGATAAGGTGGCCTATAAACTGATTCAGCTTCAGGGATAATATCAATAGTAATTTCTACTGTCCTTACTGGTGGTAGTGCAGGTATTTCTTTAGGAAATATATTTAAGAATTCTGATATTATTGGAATCATTCCTTCTCCTACTTTCATAACCTCCAAAACTCCTCCTTTTGAGAACATTTAGATTTAGCTAGTTCTAGAGATTGACTTCCACCAATAAATTCAAACTCCGAACAGCCAGGAATCTGAAATATCACCCTTCTTTTTCTACAATCTATCACTGCATGGAAGCTACTCAACCAATCCATACCTAAGATAACATCATATCCTCCTCCGTTAATAACTAACAAGTTGGCATAAAATTATCTTCCCTTAATCACTAAGAGACATAACCTACATTCCTTATTAGTCATGATATTACCGTTCCCAGTCTTAATGTTCCACCCCGCAGTTAAGATTGCAAAATCAATAGAATTGCGGAAACAAACATGATAGAAATAAAAACAGTGTGAAGCTCCAAAATCAAATAGAGCAGTTGCTGGTGTATTGCCAACTAAAATCGTACCTGCCACGACTCCTCCAGTGGTCTGAGCCTGCTCAGCATTCATTAGTCTAACATGTCCCTGTCTCTGTCTTGCTCCTCTTTGGGCTCTGGTATAGGCTTGTTGTTGTGTCTCCAAGGATCTCTTCTGGTTCGGTCCTTCAGTTCTCCAATTCTGTGGTCCCACAACAGCTGGTCTCAATGCTGGTTGAAAAGGAACTCCGCCTGCTGGTTGTTGCCTTGACTGTGCTCTTGGACAATTAGTTATCTGATGATCTGCTGATCCACATATCAGACATAGCCCCAAAGCTCTTCTACACTGCTTCTGAACATGCCCTGGCTTATTGCAGAAATTGTATACTAAAAGACTTCCTTTATTAACCACTGTTTGTCGCTTTGCTGGAGGGCCTCCAAATCTTTGGGAAGAACTTGCTCCCTGATTAAATGGCCTTTTAAATGTCGCCGGCCTCCCTTCCTTGGCTACTTGCTCCAGGCGACATGCTGCTTCAAACATGTCCGAGTAAGTCCTATAGTTATGACCTACTAGATTCTCCCTTAGATGATAACTCGATCCTTTTTGGAACATATGTGCTCGCTCCTCTTCATTAGCTAGCAGGTTTGGAGCGAATCGACTGAGCCTCACCAATTCTGCAGCATAGGCGTCTACAGTCCGATCTCATTGCTGTAGTGTCAGAAATTTCTTCCTCATTTTCTGCCTTACTGATGCATGAAAGAATCTAATAAGAAATGCTTCCACAAACTTCTTCCAGGTTAGAGGTTTCTTGTGCTTTACTTCTTCAGCAAACCACCATATTCTAACTATATCAGCCAACTGAATACACACTACCTCTACTCGATTTTCTTTAGGAATTCTTGCTGCACCTAGAAGATTCTCCATATCTACAATTCACTATTCAGCCTTCAGTGGTCCTTCTGTCCCATAAAATATCGATGGCTGCAGTCTCCGAAAGTCCGACACCATTCTGGTCCTTTCTGCCTCTTTAAACTGCAACATTCTTTCTAATATCATTGTCGTGGTTTTCTGCGTCTGTGCTACTCTTTGTACTAGGCTCCTAAGATCAGACGTATCATCTATCGGACTTGCACTCGTACTTGCAGGAGAACGGGTCGACATTATTCTATAACGGACCAGATAAGAATCAATAAAAAGAATTTAAGACAGATATTTCAAACGAATAGAAAATAATAGGATATGCACGATACTAGATCTTATAGGTATCAAAGAATAAGAAATAATTATTACGAATAAATCACAGACATGTTCTTATGTGGCAGTAGTCTTATTGTCTTCCACCTAAATCTAGGCTCTGATACCACCCTGTAACGCCCCCGTTTTTCACCTGCTTCCCAAAACGGAGGACGTTACTTATTACTTGCACTAGACAACCCAACAGTCACAGGATCTTGGAATAATCATAACTACTACTACAATCAGATGAATAAATAACATGTCTGAAACTGAAATGATTTCATTTATACAAAGAGTTAATTACATAAAATGACAGTTTTAAATATGAATACAAAAGGATCAAAGAGAAAAGTAGTGCCGAGACAAAAAGAAATATAAACGAAATGTACAAAAGTTCTCCAAGGGTACTTCGCTTGCCTATTGTCACTCGATCTGTCCAACGAAGTACGGGTCTTCAACTGGGGCTGGATCCCCTTCTTCACGTTCCAAATCTGGGTTCAAAACCCATGGGATTAAACCCAGCAAGTAACACATTTAAAAATAGAAATTTTGTACTATCATAGTACAGGAATATCACTGTGCATGAACATGTTTATGTCAGTGTTGTTTGTGTGCATATAAATTAACATGAAGACAACATATAAATTAACATGAAGGCAAGTATAAATAAATAAATATGACAATAACTACTCTATCTATTTAATCATATATTATATTGGTCTCAGTCATCGTCCAATTTAATTATAGAAACTGTATTAATGGATAAAATAACGCCATTCTCCATTGTCGTATAAGTGCCCGTGCATACCCGGGACCCGGCCACAATATTCATAGCACTGAACCATGACATGCCGTTAGGCACTACAATTAATTTTCTTGTATTACAGTAACGAATATACCACTCTGGGTAAATATCAATTGGTGATCCAGTAATCACTCAGGCCACCGCAGTAAAAGAATTCCGGCCCTAACAATACAATCAATCCTTATACGGCAAGATTCTTATCCATCATATAGTTTCTACCGTCCCCGTGTTCATAATGAATTATGCACATGAAAATTTTATAATCCTTCTTTAATTGTTTTTTTAAATTCATGATAACATGCTTGCATTTCCATAACTGTACATGACATATAGTATCATAACACATGATCTGTAATATTAAAACATATGACTTGTAATATCAAAACACATGAAATGTAATATTAAAGCACATGACTTGTAGCATGATAAATTGACACATGATATTTTAATGCACAATTATATCACAATGCATATCATTAAAATTATTTTAATAATCTAATTTCATTCTCAATACCAATCAATAATCCAATTTGAAAACCGAGTGTATCATGTAATAATAATTTATACCTATCAATTATTCCTAATTAATCCAAACTAAGTCCAAACCTAATCCCACTAAATTTTCACTTATTTTTATTTTATTTTTTTCTTTTCTGTCAGGCCCAGAACCAAAACCAAACCCACTGTTATTATTGTTTTTATGTCTTTTTCTTTCCTGACCCAAGCCCATTTATTCCCTCTATTTTATTATATTTTTTTCTTTTACAAGATTGGGCCGGGCCCACTGTTATTATTATTATTATTATTATTATTATTATTATTATTATTATTATTATTAATATTTTCTTTCCTGGCCCAAGCCCATCAATCGTAGTTCTATTATATATTTTTATTTTTTATTTTTTTTTCTATAACCCAGGCCCATGATCTCTCTCTTTTTTTTTTTCTTTTTTTTTTTTCCCTTTATTTTCTTTGGGCTGGACCAGGCCCATGATCTCTATCTCTCTCTTTTTTTTCCCTTTTTTTTTTTGAGCTGGACCAGGCCCATGATCTTTTATCTCTTTTTTTTCTTCTTCTTTTTTCTCTATCCGGCCCAGTTCCGTTATCTTCTTCTTCTTCTTCCCTTATTCCTCTTGTATTTTTCCCATGCAGATGCCCATGCAAAATGCAAATATTTTTTTTTTCATGCAAATATATTTCTCTCTTTTTTTCTCACTTTCCTAATTCTTCTTTTTTTTAAAATTATAATATTTATATTTATCAAAATTGACCCAATAATTTGCTTTAGTTGTCAATATTAATTAATAATCCAAAATATTAACCGAGCATTTTAAAAAAATAAGTTACGTATACAAATATAAATTAAATAACGAAACAAACATAAATAGATATAAATAAAATAACGAAATGAACGAAAATAGCAGTATTACTTGTCTCGGCTTGATCTTGAATATTCGGTTTGAATCCATGGTTCGGTTTGATTTTTCCTTTTCTTTCTCTTTTATTTTATTATTTATTTATTTATTTTCCTCTCTTTTTTTTTCCTTTGCTGCTAGGTTTGGCCGAGAGGAGAAGAGAGGGAAGAGAGTCAAGTGCTGCTGGGTTTGGCCGAAGGAGAAGAGAGTGTTTTCTTTTTATTTCCTCTCTCTCCCCTTAATACCTCACCACCAATTAATCCCCTCGTGTGACACCTTATGAAATCCTATGCTACCCCTTTCTCAATCACGACAACACAACAACTGATTCACTATTTAATTTATCTTTATTTATTTATTTATTTATTTAATAATTTAATAATTTTGCTTTCATGTAAAGTTCTCTAAATACTATCAAATTTATGTAGGACGTAGTGCTCGACGAGGGGAACACTACAAAATTATCCGTTTGTTATTTCGATGTCCGGAATAAATGAACCGAAATTTCGAAGTAATTAGAAAGATAATTTTAATATTATTAAATTAGCAATTTTGGAAGTATTTTTCGGCCTCGTAAGAAAAATCTCCAAAAATCCTAAATATTACAAACTGCGAAGACCGAATGTCATTTGAATTTGTGCATTTAAAGCTACGTTAACTGAAAGTTATTTCGGTATCCAAAATTTACTTTGATGGACTTATTCGGCACCACTGGTTTCAAGAAAGTAATACAGATAGCTCGAATTTTGGGGTATTACATTCTTTATGCGTATCTCTCAACCTAAAAGAGGGGAGTAAAAGTGTTCTTTAGATTCACTAAGAATAATTCCGATCTAAGTCCATCCGGTGCTTAGATTACGTATTACCAGAAATATGAACAACTAGAAATTCTCAAAACAGTAGGAAATAAATATTTTGGGGATTAATTTTTAACAAAATAAAATAATTAGAAGCTCATAAACCTTGGTTACCATTGTTAAACAAGTAATATTTATGCCGATTACATAACTTCACATCATATTTTTAAGGGATAATTACACTCAGACCCC
>JAYEPQ010000020.1:26030975-26041943 GCA_036321105.1 Dracaena cambodiana
AACTGTATGAGCTCAAAATTTGCTATCATGTCCTTATAGTATATCCGAAACAATCTCGTCCATTTACTATGCTGACATAGAATCAAATCGACCTTTGTTACATCAATTGTTACTAGACCGATCAATGGTCACATATATCAGAACAGCTAAATAACATAAATCAATCATGAGTGCGTAGGATGTAAATTACATGCAATGTGATCTATTCATGCATATTTCCAACTGGTCCTACTTAACTTTATTGAGATCAATTCTTTAGTATAATTTTAACAGAGTGTAATAAGCTGAATACTTTATTTTCTGCAGAACATAATCCAAGTGTATAGATAAAATCGAAACATAATATAAAGCAATAAACAATAAATAATACAAACTCCCACTAAATTTGAATATCCTCAAATAAGATAACACCCATATGAGCAGTGTGCTCATGAAAGACCTAGAGTGGTAATCCCTTAGTAAGCGGATCTGCTATCATGGAGTTTGTTCCAATATGCTCTATGGATATCTGTCCACTCTGTACTCTTTCTTTTACAATTAGGAACTTGATATCAGTGTGTTTTGACTTTGTGGAGCTGCTGTTGTTATTGGAATATAAAACTGCTGATTTATTATCACAAAATATTTTCAGTTGTCTTTCAATACCATCCAGAACACGCAGCCCGGTGATAAAATTTCGCAGCCATATTCCTTGATTGGATACCTCATAACATGCTACAAACTCTGCTGCCATGGTGGATGAAGCTATGAGTGTCTGTTTCACAGACCTCCAAGAAATTGCTCCACCAGCCAACAGATAAATATAGCCTGATGTGGATTTTCTGCTGTCTTGGCATCCAGCAAAATCGGAGTCAAAGTATCCAATGATCTGTAACTGATCTGATCTCCTATATGTAAGCATATACTCTTTTGTTCTCTGTAAATATCCAATAACCCGCTTGGCTGCTTTCCAATGATCCATTCCGGGGTTACTTAGATATCTGCCTAACATGTCAACAATGTACGCAATATCCGGACATGTACATACCTGAGCATACATTAGACTCCCTACAGTCGAAGCGTAAGCAATCTTATGCATTTCTTGAATTTTTAAATTATTTTTAGGGCATTGACTGAGACTGAATTTGTCTCCTTTAGCGACAGGGGTATCACCTGGTTTGCTATTTTGCATGCCATACCTTTGGAGGACTTTATCGATATGGTTCCTTTATGACAATCCTAGAACACCCCTAGAACGATCTCGGTGTATCTGGATTCCTAAAACAAATGAGGTGTCACCAAGATCTTTCATCTCAAAATGTTTTGACAAAAAAATCTTGGTGTCGTGCAATATCCTTATATCATTTGTGGCTAGCAATATGTCATTAACATATAAAACCAAGAAAATATACTTACTCCCACTGAATTTGTGATACATACATTCATCCATAAGATTTGCCTCAAAACCATACGAGATAATGATTTGATGAAATTTGAAGTACCACTGACGAGAAGTTTGCTTGAGCCCATAAATGGATTTAGTTAATTTACAAACCATATTCTTTGAGTCTTCCAACACAAAATTTTCTGGTTGTACCATATAAATTGTTTCATCAATATCGCCATTGAGAAACGCTGTCTTAACATCCATCTGATGTAACTCAAGGTCATAATGTGCAACTAGTGCCATGATTATCCTGAAGGAGTCCTTCATAGAAACTGGAGAGAAAGTCTCTTTGAAGTCAATTCCTTCCTTTTGAGTAAAGCCTTTAGCTACAAGACGTGCTTTATACCTTTCCACATTACCATTTGAATCCTGTTTGGTTTTAAATATCCATTTACAACCAATGGATTACGCACCAACTGGTAATAGGACAAGTTCCCAAACTTTATTGTCTTGCATTGATTTGCACTCTTCATTCATGGCTTCAAACCATTTCTGAGAGTTGAAACTTTTCATAACTTGGAAGTTGATTGGATCATCTTCCATCATTCCACTTTCTTCCTCATGTTCCTGAAGATATACGATATAATCGTCCGGAATTGCACTTCTCCTCTCTCTAGTGGATCGTCTTAATGGCGTATTATTTTGAGGTTGTTGAGTTTGTTCTTCAGGAATAATTTCATCATTTGGATTTAAGGGTTGAACAATATTGTCTATTGGTTGAGGATCCAAATTTACTTCTTGATCAATGATAGGTATTGAAAGCTGTACATGTTCAAAAGCAACAGCAGATCCCTCTTCCTCCTTAAAGACAATATTTCTAGCATAATTTCTCCCCCAAAACTCAACATCCTCAAAAAATATTGCAGTCCTGTCTCAAAAATTGATCCAATAGCAGGATCATAAAATTTAAAACCCCTTGATCGCTCCGCATAGCCAATAAAGTAGCTGCTAACTATTTTAGAGTCCAATTTCCTTTCATGAGGCTTATAAGGTCTCGCTTCAGCTGGACATCCCCAAATATGAAAATGCTTCAGACTGGGCTTTCGACCCGTCCAAAGCTCATAAGGCATTTTAGCAGCCGCTTTAGTTGGTACCCGATTCAGTATATAAGTTGCCGTTTTGATTACTTCACCCCAGAGTTTTTCTGGTAAAATAGAATGACTAATCATACTTCTTACCATATCCTTAAAAATTCGGTTTCGTCTTTCTGCTACAACATTCATGCTAGGTGATCCTGGCATGGTGTATTGAGGGACGATCCCACATTCCTCTAGGTATTTAGCAAACGGTCCTGAACGTTGTTCACCTGATCCGTCATATCTGCCATAGTATTCACTAGCACGGTCAGATCTGACGCTCTTTATTCTTTTGTTGAGTTGTAACTCAACTTCTGCTTAAATGTTTTGAACACGTCCAATGACTGTGATTTCTCATGTATAAGAAATAGGTAGCCATATCTTGAATAATCGTCTATGAATATTATAAAGTACTGTTGACCAGTCCAAGATGCTCTAGGGAATGGTCCACAGATATCCGTATGAATTAATTCTAAGACGTCTGTAGTTCTATTGATACCCAATTTCTTTGTATTGGTCTGTTTTTCTTTAATACACTCGATACAAATATCAAAATCCGAAAAGTCAAGTGATTCCAAAATCCCATCGGACACAAGTCGCTCAACTCTTGATTTAGAGATGTGACCTAGGCGTTTGTGCCACAATGAGGCCGAATTATCTTGATTCAATTTACGCTTTGTACCTCGTGACTCCACATGCAAGGTTTCATTATAGGACAAAAGAGTTTCCAACAAATATAGATTATCATAAACATTAAGTAAACCGGTTCCAACAATATTTGAATTAATAGATAACGTAAATTTATTGTTTCCAAATGAACAACAATAACCTGATTTGTCCAAAACAGAAACTGAAATTAAATTCCGTCTAAAAGACGGTACAATAAAAGTATCTATTAAATCCAAAAAATAACCAGTTTTCAATAATAATCTAAAGTGCCCTATTGCCTCTACTTCTACCGACTGGCCGTCTCCGACATAGATGCATTTTTCTGCATCACTTGGCTTTCGGTAACTCAGGCAACCCTGCATAGAAACACAAATGTGAGTAGTAGCACCAGAATCTAACCACCAAGTGTTTCTAGGTACTGAAGCTAAATTAATTTCAGAACAGACCAAAGTAAGAAACGTACCTTTCTTAACACGCCAAGCGGCATACTTGATACATTCCTTCTTAGTGTGTCCAGGCTTGCCACAGAAGAAACATGTTGCCTCAGCTTTCTGTTTCTTTTGTTCTGGACCCTTAGAAGCAGCAACCTTATTATCCTTATTTTTTCGTTTGCCCTTATCCTTGGAAGTGCTAGCCAGGTGAGCACTTTCGGTCCTTTCTTGCTTCAATCTCTCTTCCTCTTGCACACAAAATGAAATGAGCTCATTAAGAGTCCATTTCTCCTTTTGACAGTTATAACTAATCTTAAACTGGTTAAACTGTGCAGGAAGAGAGATGAGAACCAGATGTACGAGTAAATCATCAGATAACTCGAGTTTCAGAGCCTTAAGTTTTGAAGCAAGATGAGACATCTCCATGATGTACTCCCAAACATTACCCTTGCCTTTATACTTCATTGAAATCAAGCTTCCTAAAAGCGTGCTTGTTTCAGCCTTATCGTTTTTAGCAAAACGTTTCTGAATTTCTACAAGGAACTCACTGGTATTGGTAATCTCATCAGTTACTGCACCCCTAAAAGCTTCTGGAATGCCGCGCTTGATGATCATAAGACTTAGCATATTTGAACGCTCCCACTTATTCCAATAAAGCTCATCATGCTGAGTACTTTCCTCATTGAGTTCATTGGGTTTGGACATTTTCAAAGCTAAATCTAGATCCATGCAGCTCAAGAGAATCATCATATTCTCTTTCCAGTACTTAAAATTAGTCCCATTTAATATAGGGACATTACTCATGTTGGCAGATACAGAAGTAGTAGATATAAAAGCTGAATAGAGAATAAAAATAAAATAAATCGAATAAACCATTATGCTCACATAAAACAAGTAATTAAACACTTAATCTTTAAATTTAAAAAAAATTGACATTTCAAGATACCTAGCACAACATTAATATCAAGTTTTTGGACAGTAATATTAACTGTAAGTGGTACTCTTGTTGTAGTGATCAAATATTGATGATAAGTTATGTCAAATAAAAAACCTATCTTTGGATTGGTTTATTATTCACATTAGGTTACATTTATAATCATCACATATTTATCACCACTAGTGTGCGTGTAATTCGGCCAAATATTAACTTTCCTTTGCGCCAGTCAATATCCGCATGAATCACATAAACATTAATATCATTAACCAAATAATAATAATAATTTCAAATAAATGTAAACCCCATCTCAAGATATCTGGATTCCATTAATATTTTATCTTTGGATAACAATATTAACTTCTTAGTGATATCTTGGTGTACTAATCAAATACTGATGATAAATAACATATCAAATAATAAATCTTCCTTTGGGCCGAGTCATTGTTCACATGTAAACCAAATAATCACCACGCATTTATTACCACAGGTGCACATGCAATTCTATTAAATATTAACCTTCCTTTGGGCCGATTAATATTCATATAAGTTACATGCACACAACTTTTTATATTTCAAGATAAAATCAATTTCAACAAGAGAGGTCACTTTAGCGACATGTTGCTTCAATCAATCTATCTCAAAATATATATTCAAAATACAAATATTTGAAATTAAAATTATACCGAATCAACCCTTAAAAATTATCAAAAATTGACCTTAAGAGAAAATTCTTTTAAAAAAAAAATATGTGTATAAAACATTAATAGCCTTAAATTTTTTTTTATGAACAGTAATCCGATTTTATATTTTTTTGAAACAGTATCGGATGAACAGTAATCCGATTTTTTTTAAAAAAAATCGGTTGAACAGTAATCTGATGAACAGCAACCCGATGAACACTAATCGAGTGAACAGTAATCAGATGAACAGTAATCGGGTGGACAGTAATTGGGTGAACAGTAAAATCTGAATTCTGTACACTAAAAAAATTTTAAATGAACAGTAAAATCTGAATTCTGTACAGTAAAAAAAATTTTTAAATGAACACTAGAATCTGATTTTTGTACAGTAAAAAAAAAAAATTTTTATACATGAACAGTAAAATCCGAATTCTGTACAGTAAATTTTTTTTTTAATGAACAGTAGAATATTTTAAATTCAATTGATTACTCAAGGAATTAATCAAGGAGTAGGCTCTGATACCAATTGTTGTAATCCGTAATAGAAATAATTTACCAATTGATAAATCCAAAAACAAAGAAATAATTTTGTATATTATTGAATCTCCTTATTAATACCATGAGTACAAAATTAAAAGCGGAAGCATACCTGAATCCATTGATGTAGAAATCTTGAGGGAAGAGAACCCTTGCGTTATGGTCTTCTAATTCTATCCACCAGATCCTTCCTTAGAATTCTCTCTGAGAGGATTTTGAGAAATAAGAATACGTCGTGGTAGAACGGGTACCATAACCCTAATTATAAACTGTTAGGACAGTTATAATTTTTACCATAATTATCCTTCTACCCCTCATAGAAGTAATAATTATCTAATGGTATCTACACAATAATCTCATGACTATTATACCCTTTAAGCCAATTAATCAATTATTAATTAGACCACAAAATTTAGACTTGGCTTAATTAAATGATAGCATACATATTTTATTTGTCTATATGTGTGGCCCCCAAATTATAGATTAATTACAAAAATTAATCTAACACAAATTTCTAAGTTATTTTATTTTTTCTGTATACTAATTTCTATTTAGTAGTTTTTGGGTTAAATAATTTAATGCTATCAATTATATTTTTTTGCTATTAACTATTATTCTTTTTCTGTGCTTATTGACTAATATATATTTGATGACAATCAAGCATAGGAAGAAAACTAAACGAAACAAAGTTTTTATCTCAAAAAGGTAAATAAATAAATAAAATTATTAGAATAAAAAAGGAAAATTATTAAATTTTCTTCTAGAAGGAAAATGCTGTTCTCCTGTATTAATTATTATTTTTTATATACTAATTGATTAATAGGTTATGTTGATAATTAACTCTTATGCAAAAAAAAAAATCATTTCATGTTAAAATTATTTCAGTAAAAAAGAGCGATTTTTGAAATAAATTGTCATAATTCATTGACTTGCTAATTTTTATACAATTTACAAAAGATAAGGATGAGAAAGAATGGTTAATAGTGCGTTCCACTGATAATAATTAAATTACATAGTAATTAATAAAAAATTATAAAATTAATAAATCGTAGTTATTACTAATAATGAATAAATGAATCCGGACTTAGCAAGTCCGAATTTGGATATGGCAAGTCTATATTTCTCATAATGCTAAATCCGGATATAGAAAGTCAGAATTGATCGTAATTGGAAATTATTTTTGCTCCAACTGATTTATAGGATTTTTTTTTTTTTTTTTTTTTTTGTTTATATAGCTACAAAAAATTGCTCAGTTTAGATAGGTTATCTCTAAGATTTAAACCATCAAAACAAAAATTCCATGACTGAGATTTAGCAAGCTAGACAGTTATATCATTATTCATTTTGAGAAGTATCTAAATCTAAGTAGATAGTAACACAAAAGTTGATTAGAAATTGCTTTGAGAAGTCAACAGAGTATGTATCTCTCTCTCTTTATTTTCCATGGATTGGTATATGAAAAGTATCAATTGTGAAAAGTTGCTTTGTTTCCTACGTGGCATGGCAAGTTAGGAGTATGGATTCTGTATTTTGTGTTGAATCCAGCTGAAAGTAGAAAAAGTATCTTTTTTGAGCGAGAAAAGGATTGATAGATTTATAGTAATCTCTATGTTTTCTATGTACCACCTTTCATGGGGAAATTCTATTTACAGACGGAAATTTACTCTTCACGCTGGTTTTAAAACTTGTAAATAATTACAAGTTTACCATTTATTTTTTTGACTAAATTACCCTTTGAAATCACAAATTAAGACTTTTTAAAATTTAGAACTACGTCTTCCTCCTCTGTTTTTTCTCTAGAATCTTTAAAAATATTTTTTAGTGGAATTTAATTTTTAAAAAAAATACATCTCCCACAAACCCATTGTTTGATTTCTTAACCTCTTAAATTTTTTAAATTTATGTTCCTAAAAAGATCTGGAGAAATTTTAAATTTTTCGAATTCATTGTAATAAGTAAAATTAGGGTTTGAAGTTTTAGTTTGAGTTTTTTTTATTCAAATGGAAAATTCCAATATGCAATTGGTGTAGGAGGACAAATCTAAGGTACAATTTAAATTTATTCTTAGTTTTTTATGTGTATTTGTTTGCAATTTATTATTACTTATGATTCTTTTGTGAGCGAGACGTCAGTTGCTGGTCGGATTTTAATACCCGACCAAACTTGAAAATTTTGGAATCGGACGACATAAGGAGATAGAGATAAGGAAGAGGGTTAAATTTGGAAAAAAATTTGGGTGTATAGAGTAAATTGGTGACATTTCAAAATGGAAGTTTGATGTAAAGAGCACTCAGGACGTCAAAAGTAAATTGCAGTCTGTAAATAGAATTTCCCTCTTTCATGATCACTTTTCGTGAAACAATCAATGTAGAGTTGCTTGACCCTACTAATCCACCCTCTATTTTTGGCTTTTTATAAACCAATTAGTTCCAAATAAATTAAGAAAGCAATTAACTCAGTCCACCTGTAAAATCCCCTGGCGTTTTCCTTGCTAGCATTGCATGCAGTGAGACTGAGAGGGGTGATGAGAAGCTCGTTTCCATAAACTGACAAATTAAAGACTGGTCGTTACTTTCTATGAAGACCCAAGGCGACGGTTTCAAACAAACCTCACCCCTTTTGGGCCTATAAATTTATGATGCATCGCTCTAGTTTCTCTTCACACTAAGAGCTAAGCTGCGTTATGGCCACCCTTAAGATCCCTCACCCACTTCCTACTCCTGTTGAGGATGCTCAGGCTCTTAGGAAAGCTTGCCAAGGTTATCTCTCTCTCTCTCTCTCTCTCTCTCTCTCTCTCTCTCTCTCTCTCTCTCTTGTTCTATAAAGCTTTAGTTGTGAGATTTAGAAAAGCAAGACTTTGATAAAGGGTTTGCCATTCAGTTGGTCCCCATATCAGATTTTTGCCTCTTGGGTGTCAGTTAATTTGTGAGAAAATCTCTCTCTCTCTCTCTCTCTCTTGTTCTATAAAGCTTTAGTTGTGAGATTTAGAAAAGCAAGACTTTGATAAAGGGTTTGCCATTCAGTTGGTCCCCATATCAGAATTTTGCCTCTTCGGTGTCTGTTAATTTGTGAGAAAATATTATCTGATCAAATTAAATGATGTTGAAATAATTAATTATTTAGACTGCTGACGTACTAAGTTTGAATATTATCGGTTTCGGTGAGTGTTTAGTTACAAAAGATATCTTAAAATAAGAAATTAGTAGGTCAGGAGTTGTTGGATCCTACTTTGGGTAGGATAAACTAAGAGCTCGCAATGATCTCATAATCTTTAGCTTGATTGAACTGTGCCTACAAAGGTTTTTTTTTTTTTTTTCTTCTATTGCTTACAATTAACGATTTCATCTGTCATCTTTGTTGTTGATATTTGTCCATGAAGGAATACTAATTGTTATTTCTATGGTGTCAATCATTCACGCAGCTTGTGATGGCTTCAATAATAAATATGAGATTAATACACTACTAGATCTACTAATGAATTCAAACGAGATGTTCATTTTTTGTTTATCCAGGATGGGGGACGGATGAGAAGGGTGTGATCGAGGTCGTAGCACACAGAGATGCTACTCAAAGGAAGCTAATCCGAATTGCTTACGAAGAGCTTTACAATGAAAATCTCATCAAGCGACTCGAGTCTGAACTCTCTGGAGATTTTGAGGTATCTACTTCTCTTAAATCTTGCGCATGAAATGGTATTTTTGAAGTTACGCAGAAGCTCCATTTACATATGACCATTACATTTGATAAAAACTCAGAGAGCAGTTTATCGTTGGATGTTTGATCCGGCTGAGAGACAGGCCATCATTGCCAATATGGCAGTTAAGGAGAACGACTATCGAGTGATCATTGAAACTGCTTGCATCGATTCTACCAACGAGCTCTTGGTCGTGAAACAAGCCTACCATGCCCTCTTTAAGCATTCGTTAGAAGAAGATGTTGCATCGCATGCCACTGGAGAATTTCGCAAGGTATATATGTTACTAAGAAACAGCGATAGACTGACTACATCTGATCAATTCAGTGACTAACAAAAGTATTCTTCTTGAATTTGTTTCTGTAGCTTTTGGTTGCTCTTGTGGGCACTTATCGATATGATGGGAGTGAGGTTAGTCTTAGTTTAGCGCAATCAGAAGCAAAGATTCTTCATGATGCTATCGAGCAGAAGAACTACAATCATGAGGAGGTCATCAGAATCTTGAGTACAAGAAGCAAGGCACAACTCAATGCTACCTTCAATCGGTACAAGGATGAGTACGGAGCTTCCATCACCAAGGTAAACAACTCTAGTGAAAACACTGGAGGCAACTTTGATGATCTATATATCTACAGCTAATTATTGTACATGTTCTTGCTAGGATTTGTCCAGCGATGCTGCGAATGAATTTGCAGCGGCCCTTCGTGTGGCTGTTCGTTGCTTCGTGTCTCCTAAGAAGTATTTTGAGAAGGTGAGAACGTTTCTATCTACGTTTCAATCATTTGGGGTCATCTTATATACCTTGTGTGCCTGTTCGATTTGATCCGTGCAGCTTATGCGTAGCGCAACTAGCAACCCTGATAACGAGGATGCACTAACTCGTGTGATTGTCACACGGGCAGAGAAAGATCTGAAGGAGATCAAGGAGCTATACGAGAAGAGAACCAACACCACCCTCGACCAGGCAATTAGCAAGGAAACTTCGGGGCATTACAAGAAGTTTCTGCTCGCCCTGTTGGGGAATTGAAAGTCTTCGCTCATCGTCCTTCTACCGTGTGCTTGTCCTAAGCTATATATCCTAGTCAGTCTTCTCTATTTTTAGTGCATGTTTTGGATTGTGTCTAGTTCTCTCTATTGTAGCTTGAGTGTCTATGGTTATGGTGTGAATCATCTACCCTTTATTTCCTAGACTGGAGTTATTGGCTGGAGAATGAAACAATGAGTGTTTAACTAATCTATATTTTGATCTTTGATCACTTTGAGTTTAGCTTGTTTCTAATGGATGGGCCTGATGGCTCATTATTCTGTTGAATCCTAAACTCGCAAGGGGCATTCAAGGATGAATTGAAGGACCTTGTGAGTTTGAAACTCAGGGTTATACTTCTTCTGGAAATTCTAAATGAGCACACCACTTGACATAGTGAGCTAGAAAATTACAAGTTTGCTACTTTCTTAACAAAGTTATCCTTCACCTAGTTCTCTTTTTTCACAACACAACCTCACACTCTCTCTCTCTCT
>JAYEPQ010000020.1:26042443-26082928 GCA_036321105.1 Dracaena cambodiana
GGAAGAGAGGAGAAATAATGAAGAAAAAGAGAAGAGAGGAGGAAGAGAGAAGAAAAAGAGGGGAGGAAAATAGAAGAGAAAAAGAGGGGTAAAATGGTCAAATATTTAACTGTGTTAGGAAAAGTTAGAGAGGGGACTAAATTGTTGTAACTTATGAGATTGGGGGACAAAATCCTAAATATGAAGATTTGAGGGACAAAATCATAATATATAAATATTTGAGGGACAAACCAGTAAATACCCCTTGTTTTTATTTAAATTGCTTGAATATATGATGCTACGTTTACGTTAAAGATAATAACAACTTTTCGGGCATCTTATCATTTAAATTTAACTCAACTGAAATAATAAATAGATTTGAGTTTAAATTTCAAATCTCCAACAATTTTAATTCGCTCAACAAATTCTATCATGCTAACTACCCAATAAGCTATTCCAATTTACCTTCATGTTGGAAGAGAAAAAAAAATAGTAGAGAATAAGAAAGTAGAGAGAAGAAAAGAGAGAAGAAGAGGATACGGAGGAAGAAGTAGAAGAAAGAGATTCTTATTCTTAGTTGTGTTTTGTGAAGACCTATTCAACAGGAATTCTTAAGACTGTTTGGTTTGAGAGAAAATGAAGGGAAAAAAAAAGAAAAAAAGAAAAAAAAAATATTTTCTCTTATTTGGTTTGAGAGTAAATTTTAAAGAAAATAAAATATTTTATTACAAACCAAATATTAAGGAAATACTAATTTTTTTTTTCTTTTCTCTTACTTTTTCTTCCTTCCATTTTCTTTCAAACCAAACACAGCTAAGGCAAGTGCCTCTTCTATTTTATTCCTTTTATATAATTGTTTATGTAATATCCCTGTTTCTTCTCTTTAACTTTACCCACACAAGAACATAAGCTTATATTAACTCATAATTAGTTTATGCATTCTCTTTTGGATGTTTGTACTTTGCAATCAAAGAAACATTGTTCTCGTTATGAACTAAGAGAGAGAAATAGTTTTGTATTCTGAGGTGCAAATAAAACGGTATAATACTCATTCTTTTATAGGTGAATGAGGCATATATAAAAGTTAAAGACAAGATAATATATAATTTGATCATAATTACATATAATTCTCAATCAGCATACAGCCTAATTAGGGATATTTGATAAATATACTAATTTAGAAAAATATTTTGAAATATACTAATAAATTAGAGGATTTATCAAATATTCTAATTTAGAAAGATATCCTAAATTAGTGAGATATTATAATAAATCCACCATGAGCCAAATCTGCCTAGTTTATTTAACAAAGCCTCTAATAATGCAGAAAGTATCTCTTTGGAACCACATTTCCGAGCAGCATCATATGACAGAATTGATGTATAAAAATAGTTTATCTAAATGATTTATTTTCTGTGTTTAAGCATTCCAAAATTATTTTAATATTATCCTCTAATTACTTTCATGTATTATCAAGTCGTTTAATTCTTAACGTCTCATTTTAATCTTTTACGTAGATTTATGTTTTGATGTGTTTTGTAGGTTAAGATTAAAAACATGCATATGTATATACTCTTTTCTATTGTCTATTATATCTTAGCATGATTTCTTTGTTTACATATAACATGAAAAAAAAATGATAGGGTTAGCCAGGAGTTGAAAGAAGGATTTGTATACATATTTTAAGAGGTTCACTTTTCAAGTTGTGGAACCAAAATTTAGGGACCTGTCTAGGGGTCCTAATGTGCTAGATAACTATTATGTAATGTTATAGAGCTTTGGTTTGGGAGCAAAGAGTCATCTATCATGATTTTTTGTGTACCCAGCGGTACTGTCCTACCATGAGACATATGGTCATGGTCGGAGATATTTAAGGAATACTCTTTAAACATGTGAATATTTTCCTTTTTGACAGTTCTAAATCAATTAATAAAGACATATTAATGATTGCTATCATGAGATACTTCATTACATTACTTCACTTTACACTAACGTGATTCATTTTATTTTCCTGATATGATTAAGATGTAATTGATACTTAAGTGTTTAATTCTTTTTTATATTTTGATTACTTATGATACATGCATAACGTGCATGCATGCTCCTCTCTTTCTTTGAAATACTTGTTAGGTCATTCTAGCCATCCTATTTAGCACATTCAGACACTATAGATTGATAGGTTATTAAGATAGGTTATTAAGGAGGAGGACTCATTACAGCTGAAACCATATCTCAAGGGCTAGTAAATATTCAATAGTTGCTTCTGCTACGAGGGTGTTATTATAGGATTTAGTTTATCCATTTTTTGTTATTTTAATAAGATGAACAATAGCATTCATTTCTATTTTTGTTTTTTGAACTCTATGTCCTAAATTTTAAATAAGGAATAATATTCCTTTGCATCTTCTCATGTACTTTGACTTGATTATTATTTTATTTGAATAAATTATTCAATTATCTGTATGTCTTTATTTTTTTTAATAAATGTGTATATGGTGATGTAGTAGTAGAATATGCATGGATTTCAATGTATTTTTAAACTTGACATATTCGCTTTGGATATATTGTCCAACGCTAATCCATCGTATCTTGAAATGTTGGGTTATATAAAAAAAAAAAACACATTATCACTGATAAGATTTAGGCTACTTGATCCTGTCCAAATTACTAATCAAGTATTCAGTTCTCTGGCTCAAGAATTCTTGCAAGTTAAAGAATGTTGCAATCTTCATTAGTTCAAAAACTACATTTTAAAAATTAATATGGCCCAACTTCCATCTGAACAGAATGGATCCCGTCGACAGGTTCATTGGTATTCGCTACCAATAAGACAACTCTATCTTTGCATCAAAGCGGGTTATCAACGCAAGAGATTGCCTTTGAACTTCACTCCATCGATCACCTGTCTAGCCTCAATCTGTTCTAAGGAGATTGAGTACGGGAATATATGAACTTGACGAACGAGAAATTGCTAAACCTCGAGTAAACTATGTGTCCCCTGGTCTTACTCCAGACATTTCGTTACAAAAATGCGAGAAAAATTACATATAAACCAAAAAGAAGAAAAACAAAATGGGAAAAAATTGAAAATAAAAAGTATAGAAAGAAATGGATTGGAAATGAGCTATTTCCTTGGTGAAAAATCAAAATATATTTTAAAAAAAGGAATTTTTATTAAAAAGAAATTTTTAGAATTGGTACTAAAATACGGAGGGAGAAAAAATAATGATAAGCTAAGCCAAAATAAGAGGAAATAGACTAGTGCTCTCTTTTCTTTTAATCATTCTTTCTCTCATTCTACTCCAACTTCATTAATTTGATGGGGTTCAGCTATATGGTGAATAAGGTTGTTCATATATAAGTTTTTCCTTGAGATATTAATAAAATAAGCTTAGTTCTCTAGAAAGTAAAGATTGTTTTGTGCTATTCTTAGCATTCTTCAACTCTAGAGAGAGAGAGGACTTGTAGCATCGAATTTTCAAGAATTATATTATTATATATTATTTCTGCACAGAAAGCAAGTGTTTTTAGCAGACGGAATGTTGAGAGAGTTGAGCTGATAGAACTCCTGTAACCAATTCTCGGACGTGCAATATCTCGAGCATCACTACACTAGCAGCAGGAATGTCAAGTGAGTCGGATATAAGGCCTGACCAGAACCCTTCGACATTCAAGTCAATAAGTTATAAATAGTAAAGTAATTTACTTAATGAGAGGAACAAGAGATCATGAGATTTGAGTTTCATCTTTGGTAAATAAGAATAAGAGGGATGATTTGGTCATTTATGATGCGGGATACGGTCATGTCGTTGTATGGTCCTTGTATGGTAGGGAAAATTCTATTTGCACACGAAAATTTACCTTTTACGTACTGTTTTAAAACTTGTAAATAATTATAAATTTAACATTTATTTTTTTAATTAAATTACCCTCGAAAGAGAGACCATGGCAGGCAGACGACAGCGAGAGTGCAGAAGAGAGTGAAACAGCGGCCACAGGTGGTTCTTGCAGAAGCCGTGGTAAAACCTCGACGAGAGACCAGGATGCATAAAGACAGGCATACAATTGAAGGACTTGAGAAGCGTCTGTGACACCAATTCTTGGTCGGAGACGGGGATCTCATCACGAAGGCAGCCGATGAAGACGAAGTCCATGTTGTTGGCATGCGATGAGCCGATGGAATCCTTCAGCTGGAGGAGAAGCGCGTCATCGTCCCACGAGAAGCTCCAGTCAGCATCGGAGGACGAAGTTGATTCGGGGCTGCTGCGGTGGGCGCGGATGGGGAGGTGGTTGGCCACAATGATGGTGCGGTCTCGAGGGACCGAAGAGGACGGAGAGTTGAATTCGGAGTCCAATTTGTCGGAGGATTGGATGTCGGAGATGATCCCGGGAACTGTGATGAGGCGGGGGATTTCTCGGTGGAGCCGGGCGAGCGACGAAGGCCCGCCAGATGCCAATTCGAGCAGGTTGGTGTAAGAACTCGACTCCATCTTTTGAAATTTGAGAGCAGGAGAGGAAATGGGAGATGGAATTTGATCAAAAGGCTGCTTTTTTCTAACAATTGTGGAGAACCCACTTGTAAAAAAGATAGAATTATCAACAGGGAAGCATGAAAGCAAGGATTTTGATGTCTCATCGGACTCCGAAATTTGCAAAATTCGAATAAATTACTCGAAAAGAAACGGTTTTGATTAGCAATAAAAGCTATACAAAGGAAGATAAAAGATGGGTCTTCTTTTTTCCACAGCTTTTGTAGAAATCTCGCAATGGGTCTTTAATAAAGACGGGGGCTTTGAAGAGAGCAAGATAAGCAAGCAAAGGATCACGCCAGGACTGGATAAGGTTGAAAAATTTCAGCGAGGAATAGAATAAAAAGATTAGATCATTGGTGAGTTTTGGCAGCAAATGGAGTTGAAATTGAGGTACCCATGATCATTAAAACAACTAAAAATCTGAATTTTGCTACAGAATCAAGCAACAGTTGAGAATATTACCCAGTAGTTCTTAAAGAAGCCAAATTCTCCACAAACAAAGCTCCTAATAAACCTCCAGAGAGAGAGAGCTACAGCCTACAGAGAAAGAGAAAGGGAACTTGAAGAAGCTACTGCGGTTTTATACAGGCAAACATACTTCTCTCCTGCTGTTTTGATAAACGCACTCTCCTAAATCTCATAAGTTACAACAATTTAGTTTTCTTCTCTAACTTTTCCTAACATAGTTAAATTTTTGATAATTTTATCCATCTTTTCCTCTTCTATTTTCCTCCTCTCTTCTTCTTCTCTCTTCCTCCTCTCTTCTCCTTTTAGCTTTTTTAGCCTTTAAAGCTTAGAAAAGAAAGGTTTCAATATCCTCCACACATTTACATCAAATAATCTACAAAAGATTATAGCTGAATAAAATTTTCCAAACCCAATCACTCACATATCTCATCCCCTTGCTAGAACTCTAGCTACAACAATGACCGACGAAAACAATAGCAGCAGCCTCCACGTAGTAGTGTTCCCATGGCTGGCCTTCGGCCACATGCTCCCTTATCTCGAGCTCTCCAAATCCTTCGGCCACATATCCCATCATGCTCTACACCGAATGTATTATGTCTAAATCCATGAAGGGACTTACATGTTAATATTTTTTTCCCAGATGTTATTGACTTGGCAACTAGATTGATTGAAGAAGCAGGACGACAAAGGAAGCGACTCGGTGAAGATAATTGAAGAAAAGGGACGAATTTTAAAAATTTGAAGGACTCGGTGTAGAGCATCTGGGAAAAAAATATACCTGCCGTATCCCTAGCTTACATGGGGCAAGCAGCTTACCTTACCAAATTCCCTCATGAAGTTGCCGACACTTTCTATAAATCACTTCCAGGTAAAGCACAGAAACTTTTATTTCGATATCCAATGCTTGATCTGTTGTTCATACTTGAGATATTTAACTGGACGGCAGGTCCATTATACTGGCCAACATTCGCTGTGGCTATTGCTGCTGCCATCGTTGCGAGCCAGGCTGTGGTATCTGGTGCATTTTCAATCATAGCTCAGTCGCAGTTTCTGGATTGCTTCCCAAGGGTTCGGGTACTCCATACTTCTACCAAGTATGAGGGTCAAGTTTACATTCCTAAGATAAACTACGCATTGATGCTTGCCTGTGTTATTGTGACAGCTGCCTTTCGAACCACAGAAAAGATTGGCCACGCATATGGTAAGGGTAGAACTATGATCATCATCAATTTTTAAACAAGCATGCTCCTTTATCTGAACGGTGGAAAAACTGTATATAGCAGTTGAGATATCTGAAACAGAAAGTGTGACCCTAAGAAGAGCAAACTTTTCTAAGCTTTGAAGGCTAAAAAAGCTAAAAGGAAAAGAGAGGAGGAACAGAGAAGAAGAAGAGAGAAGGAAAATAGAAGAGAAAAAAAGGAATAAAATGGTCAAAAATTTAACTGTGTTAGGAAAAGTTAGAGAGGGGGACTAAATTGTTGTAACTTATGAGATTTGGGGGATAAAATCCTAAATATGAAGATTTGGGGGACAAAATCATAATATATAAATATTTGAGGGACAAACCAGTAAATACCCCTATAAATTTTTTACAGTAACATAAGTCCCTAATTTTCTGAGACAAGCCAGGTTGTCTCGGAAAATTTGATAAATGACTAGTATTACTTTATATGTAAATTACAACCCCACTTATGGCTTGTAGACTTTATATGTAAGTGGACTAAATGGTATTACCGGTGCTAATTAATTTTTCTTTATATATATATATATATATATATATATATATATATATATATATATATATATATATATATATATATATATATATATATATATATATATATATATATATATATATATATATATCGAGAGAGAGAGAAAATGGGGAAAACTATGTCATAGGAGATGATGCTTAGGTGGACCAATATGATTTTTGCATATGGATTGATCGCATGGACTAAAAAGACTGCTATTTAAAAAAAAAAAAAAAAAAAAAAAAACCCCTCCACCTAATTTTTTTTTTGTTCCAAAAAACTCCTTCACACGTAAAAATCCTATTGGTTCACCTATGCGTCATAGGAGAGAGCCCCTATTATGACATAGTTTTTCCCGTTTCTTCATATATATATATAAGTAAAAGAGAAATTCACCAGCAGTGAAGAGAGTTCCTTTACCGCCGCTTAGGTGACCCAATAAAATTATTACATGTAACGTCACTTAAAAGACAATTAAGGAAATTTTTTTATTTGTTAATTTGAGCGGTGCAATGTGTAATAATTTTATTGGGTCACCTAAGTGTGGTGAAGGAACTCTCTTCATCGCCGATAAATTTTCCGTTATATATATATATATGAGAAAAATGGAAATGAGCTGATAGCTCACGCAAGTTACCTGAGCTGGAGTTCATTATCACTATCTCCAATAATTTTTTTAAAAAAATTTTTTGGATTATGATCTCGACCTCGTAGGGTTCACTCATACCCAACTTCTTGGGTTCTAGTTTTGATTTGGTCCTCCATCAAGCTAACACAAAATTAACGGTTTTCAATGAATAAAACATTTTGTATGCACTTGATGAAAGGGTAAATGAAATCCAAAATTTATGAAATTTAATCCGAAATAAGTTAAAGAGGTAGATATAGTGATTGTTAAAAAAAATTGAAGAAAAATCATTGGATCATTACAGTTTTGCCGCTAGCTCACGTAACTTTTCCTGAGCTGGCGGCTCACCTACAGTAATCCCTATATATATATATATATATATATATATATATATATATATATATATATATATATATATATATATATATGTACATGTATATGTATATATACATATGTATATATATACATGTATATATACATACATATGTATATACTGTAGTAGTACTGATTTTGCAGAACTTAATTTTGTATTTAAACAACTTGAAAGTTTTATTTTTTTGGTTTTTTATTCAACTCCTGTGAGGATAAGAGAAACAGCCATGTTCCCCAAAAGTCAATTAACCATTCAATAACGGGTTGCTGAGAGTGAAAGAGAAGACTTTTCGACATGGGACTTTGACTTTCAATTTCATTGGAAAAAATAAAATTATGAATAGTCTGCTTAAAATTTAAAATTACAAGCACTGCGTCGACGTCTTCTTAATTACCACTTGCCCATGTTACTCTGCAAATTGTGCAACTTGGTAAATTCTAAATGAGCCCACCTTTTTTCTAAGTAAGCTCCGCCTGAAGTTGCTTTGGTGGGCTTACTTAGCAAAGGGCGGGTGCATTTAGTTTATTCCCGCAACTGGACAAGGGACAACTGAATGGAGTTGACAAAAGTACCCCCTTTGTTTATCCGAAACAACGATTTTACCGTATCATAGGCGACTTATTGACAACTGAACTAGAGGGGCAATCTGGTAACATCGATCGACTCCACTGTCGCTAGTTAGTATTTATATCTATTTTCCCGGAGAAGATGAGGCATTGACTGGGCCGTTGTTTTGGTGAGTCAATGGATTCTCTCTATTCCAGCGAGAAACATTGATGGATGGCAAACTTAGTTAATACAGAGCACTACTCCCCTACGTTCTGATTATAATTATAAATAATTACTTGCATTGTTTAATTACATTCGAAATCAGGTGATATATATTTATGGATATAGATCTTTCAAATTAAATATTTGCCTTGCAAATGGAATAAAAATATATTTGCCAACCTCCTAGTAAATTAGTTTCAAAACTAATCTTAATTTTAGAAAGTACTATAAGAATTTAGCCTGATATAATGTTAACGCAACTATCACTTCAATATAAATGAACAACTTACCATCATCCATGGGAATGTAATTCATATAGAAACTATGTATTACTAGATGAAATAAATAGTTAAATTATATGAGTTTTGACAATCAAATATATATGTGTGTATAGAGAAAAGTGAAAATAAGTTGATAACTCACGTAAGTTACCTGAGCTGCAATTCATTTCTACTATCTCCAACTCCAATAAAAAAATTTTAAAAATTTCTTTTGGGTTATGATCTTGACCCCTTAGTGTTCACTCATACCCAACTTTCTTTTAGTTTTGATTTGATTCTTCATGAAATTGACACAAATTTTAACTATTTCCAATGAATAAACATTTTGTATCCACTTGATGAAAGTGTAAATGATCTCTAAATTTTATGAAATTTGATTTTATTAAAGTCAACGAGGTAGAGATCCTAATTCTATAAAAAAAAATTAAAAAAAAAATAATTGGATTACTATATTTTTTTCTTCTATCTCAAGTAATTTTTCCTAAGCTCTCCTACAGTGTGTGTGTGTGTGTGTGTGTGTGTGTGTGTGTATACATATATATATATATATATATATATATATATATATATGGGATTACTGTAGGTGAGCCGCCAGCTCAGGAAAAGTTACGTGAGCTAGCGGCAAAACTGTAATGATCCAATTATTTTTCTTCAATTTTTTTTACAATTACTATCTCTACGTCTTTAACTTCTTTCGGATTAAATTTCATAAATTTTGGAGTTTATTTACTCTTTTATCAAGTGCATACAAAATGTTTTATTCATTGAAAACCGTTAATTTTGTGTTAACTAGGGGGTCGAGATCATAATAAAAAAGAATTATATATATATATATATATATATATATATATATATATAGAGAGAGAGAGAGAGAGAGAGAGAGAGAGAGAGATGGAAATGAGCTGACAGCTCACGCAAGTTATCTGAGCTGCAGTTCATTTCTACTATCTCCAATAATCTTTTTAAAAAAAATATTTTGAATTATGATCTCGACTCCCTAGGGTTCACTCATACCCAATTTCTTGGGTTTTAATTTTGATTTGGTCCTCCATCAAGTTAACACAAAATTAACGGTTTTCAATGAATAAAACATTTTGTCTGCACTTGATGAAAGAGTAAATAAACTTCAAAATTTATGAAATTTAATCCAAAAGAAGTTAAGGACATAGAGATAGTAATTGTAAAAAAAAATTGAAGAAAAATAATTGGATTATTACAGTTTTGTCGCTTACTCACGTAACTTTTTCTGAGCTGGCGGCTCACATATAGTAATCCCATAAATATGTGTGTGTGTGTGTGCCGCCAGTTTAGGAAAAGTTACGTGATCTAACGACAAAATTATAATGATTCAATAATTTTTTCTAATTTTTTTCTTGAATTAGTATCACTACATCCTTAACTTTTTTCGGATCAAATTTCATAAAATTTGGAATTTATTTTCCTTTTCATCAAGTGAATATAAAATATTTTATTTTTGTGTTAATTTGATAGAGGATCAAATCAAAACTAAAACCCAAGAAATTGGGTATGAGTGAACTCTAGGAGGTCGAGATCATAATCCAAAAGAAATTTAAAAAAAATATTTTTGGAGATAGTGGAAATGAATTGCAACTCATGTAACTTGCGTGAGTTGCTAGGTCATTTTCATTTTTCTCGTGCGTGTCTATATATATATATATATATATATATATATATATATATATATATATATATATATATATATATATGGTTTTTACATATCTGTCCCTTGAATCTTTAAAAATTATAATTTAGTCTTCCAAATCTTCATTTTTATAATTTAGTCCTCAATCATATTTTTTGCTCGAATTTCCTATTATACCCTTGAGTTATTTTACTTTAGTCATTTCTTTTCTCTTCCTTCTTTTTTCCTCTTCTTATTGGATTTTCCTCTCCATTCTTCTCCTATCTCTATTCCCTCAAATTAATTTCTAAAGTGAAGTAATTTAGAGGAATCCAATAAGAAGAGAAAAGAGAGAGATGAGAAGAATGGAGATGGAAACCCAATAAGAAGAGGAAGAGAGAAGAGATGACTAAAGTGAAGTAACTCAGGGATATAACGAAAAATTCGGACAAAAAATATGGCTGGGGACTAAATTATAGTAACTTAAAGGATTTGGGGAACTAAATTATAAATACGAAGATTTGGAGTACTAAATCCCAATTTTTAAATATGTAAGCGACAGATTTGTAAAAACCCCAATTATCTGAGAAGTGAGAATGGGAAATAGGATTACCTCATATTTTTAAGAAGCGACTTATATTGTATTTTAAAGTAATATTTTATTAAAAAAATTAAAATCCCACTGCATTCTAATTGGATTCAACCTCGCGTTACAAAAGACGACAAGCATACTGTCGCTTTCCTACGGGAATTTTTTTTGTGAGCACCACATCCTACAGTAAAGTGAGTTACAAGATTGCGGAAAATGGTGCTCACTAAGACAAATGTGGTGCGCATTTAGAATTTTCCCTTTCCACTCCTATAAAATATCCCCCCAAAACAAAATACCAAAACAAAAGCAAGAAAATCCAAGCTCTGCTGACATCAGCAGCTCATCCTTCCCAGCTGCTCACGCTCCCAAAAATGGCAGGATACCCTCACGGCGGCTCCGTCTACCCCTACGGCGCTCCTTCGCCCCAGCCCTACGCTGGATACCCCGCGGCTCCGGCCCCCTCCGCCCCAGCTGAGAAGCCCCCGAAGAACAGCGGCGGCGGCGGCGGGTGGGGGCCCCCCTCGGCCCCCTATCACGGGGCAGCTCCAGGCGGGTACGGGGCGGCGCCGGGGGCGTACCCGCCGGCGGTGGGGTATGGGAGCCCGTTCGCGGCGCTGGTGCCGTCGGCGTTCCCGCCAGGGGCGGATCCGAGCGTGGTGGCCAGCTTCCAGGCGGCGGACGCCGACGGCAGCGGGCAGATCGACGACAAGGAGCTGCAGCGGGCGCTCTCCTCCTATAACCAGAGCTTCGGCCTCAGAACCGTGCACCTCCTCATGTACCTCTTCACCAACACCAACGTCCGCAAGATCGGTAACCAAGTAGAACCAATCCAGATTTCTAATATTTTAGGGTTTTGTTTTGGCTTCACGGTTTCGAGAATTTTGGGGGTTCGGCGTGCGCCTCCAGCATGGGGTTGCTCTCGTCTGTTTAACTCCTCCCCTCCGAGGGGGCGCCGGAGACGGTGGCTTTGGGAGTAGCTGCTGGTGACATGACACGTGTCGTGGGTACCGTGTCGGTTCCCGCCGAGGCTTCGAGGGGAGCACGTTAGCGCCGCGAGCGTTGGGATGCACCTCTATTATCAACTTTTTCTAAGAAAAATACTGGGTTCGCCGCTTCGGGCTTGGCCCAAGTGTTACGCTGTTCGACTTAATGGGCCATGCCGTTTATGCGTGCACCTTTATATATATATATATATATATATATATATATATATATATATATATATATATATATATATATATATATATATATAGTAAGCGAGAAATTCATTGGCGGTTAAGAGAGGTGCTTCACCGCCGCTTATGTTATTGGGCCACCTAAGTGGCGGTAAAGGAATTCCCTATATATATATATATATATATATTTATATATTTATTTATTTATTTTCACTTTTAGCTTGAGGAACTGATCGTTCTATTTCCCCGAGTATCTAATCTTTTTGATAAGAAATTGATTGTCAATTAGAACAGTATATAACCTAGTTTTTCATCAGAAACATATACTTGTAATTTTTAATCACTTTGAAATTCATTCCGATCAGGAGAGACCCACATATAGGGATGGTAATGGAGGCTCCACGAGCCAAAATTTGATCTGTCTTATACAAAATTTTAATTAAAAATAAAATTTTTATTTTTTTAATTCAAAATTTTTTATATAGAAATGATCAAAAATTGGTCCATCAACACGTCCATTACAATCTTTGAAGCCCACGTACACCTAAGGTGGCAGTGGTCCACCATGAATTTTTTTTAAACTCAGTATCTTTTGATTTTTGAAATTTTTTCAAACCCATTTTCCTCTAAATTCTCAATTTTTACAACAACACCTCCTCCCATCATCTCTATATTTTTAATTATGAAGATTGTTATTATGAAATATGAATGACTCAAAAATTGTTTGAAGATGATATCTCCTTTTCTTAGGCTGAATAAAGTATGTTTTATTTTATTTTAAACTATAAAAGGGACAAAACTCAACTCCTGAGAATCTATTTATTTAATATCTGCATCTCTTATATGCATGTTGCAAGTGCACATGCCTATTTTTTTTTTGTTTCAATTATGGGATTGTATAAAAAATTATTAAGAAAAAATATGTTTGCATTGTAATGTCATAAATTTAAACATGCGTTATAAAGTAAAAGTATGAGTAATAGAACGGTAAATATTGATAGTATTGTAATGTAATAAATTTATATATGAGTTATAGAATGAAAATATGATATATTTTTTGGACCCGATAGGGGTGCTTCCCATTGCACTCCCAAAGAGTTGTTTGGATAGCTCGACCTACGAATAATTCCCTCTCCACACCCACCTGGTTCGGGTTCTTGGACTCCCTTGATTTTTGTATTTAAAACAAACTTTCCTTCTATCATTTGAAAATATTAAAGTTTAAATTGATACCATATTTTTTGTCAGTGAAATATTTTACTAGTATGATCAAGAGGATTGCTACATGATTCCAAAACGTGCCGACTAGGTTAGTCGAGCTAATTTCAAGCACCAAACAAATATTTGGATTTGGGACGAACTCAAAACAAGTAAGAGTGCTGAGAGCAAATTATCAAGATGTAGGATCTAGAACGAATAACCTATAAAAATACAAAAAAGTTATGTACATAGTAACGAGGTTCGGCGGAAACGGATCTTGAGCCTACATGCTTATGTTTTATATGAAGAATGGATTACAAATCTCTCAATACTGAACTCTCTTTTTGTCTCCCAAACCTAAATCTTGAATCTTGAGTCTTGAATTTGCCACCATGCATCAGTATTTGTAGTCAAAAGTCCCAAATTCTAATGTGATGAAGTTTGCAGCCCATGGCTTCAAATAGTACTGCTTTGGTCCTTCAGCTGAGGCCACCTTTTTTGCGTCCTCCTAAACATTAGCATATTTAATCTGTTGATTAAATCTCATTGTTGTTTTTTTTTTCCCTTCTTTTTACTTATTTGCATAAAATTTTTCTAGGATGACTCCTGTATCAGAATTTTGAAACCCTTGAATGAATATATTCTAAGTCTCTTCTACCATAAAACTTTGCAGGACCAAACGAATTCGCCTCTGTGTTCTACAGCCTTCAGAGCTGGAGGGTACGTCCGCTTCCCTTCACTAGTCATATATTTCCTTATTATGTACATACTCAAAATAAATTTGCTGATAGTTAGGATTTTGTTCATCCAAGGTGTTGGAAAAAATGATAATATCCAAATTTGTATGTAAACAACATATTAACTATAAATAAATTAACAAGCCACATATAACACACACTCACATAACACACAGTATTTATGTTAAAAACCCTTATAGTAAAAATCACGGACAGTCAAAAAGCGAATTCCACTGTTCCAAATAAATACTACACCCTTCAGAATCTTGCTTAGAGTGCTCAGAAATATATGGAAAATAGAGAGTGATATGATGTTGCCCCCATTACGAAAGAAATCTCTAAACTTGTTAGAGAACTGTAGTCTCTGTAGTAGAAGTACCGGACTAATACCATGATAGATATTGGCTGAAGAGAGTATCTCGTGGAACACACCAAGTTTCTTCTCTCCTCTCTTCTCCTTCATCTTCTCTTCACTCTTTTCTTTCTTGAATGATTTTTTTTTGGATTTTGGATGATTGAAAATCAATGGATGAACACCTATTTATAGACTTAAATCATATTGTGAAAATAAGATTATTTTCAGCTTTGATAGATAATAATCTCGTAATTTTTATATTTTTTTTTATATATTTTACTATTTCACCAACCATATTCTCCCACCTCATCACATTTTTGGATTGGATTAATCTTAGCCCAAGCTATAAATATCATCATATTGCACTCTGCAGGCCATCTTTGAGAGGTTTGACAGGGATCACAGTGGCATGATTGACAGCGCAGAGCTGCGAGATGCTCTTTTGAGCCTGGGATTTGCTGTACCTCCCATCGTCCTCGACTTGCTTGTCTCGAAGTTCGTCAAGTCCGAAGGCAAGACCAAGACCAAAGCTATCGAATACGACAACTTCATCGAGTAAGGCCCTCTCTCTCTCTCTCTAGTCTAATCCCTGCGTCTACGCATCTGTAATCATTCTTACTAGTTTCATTCTTTGGTGTTTTGAATTCTGTGCAGGTGCTGCCTCACTGTGAAGGTAATAGATAGTTGCATTGATTTGTTTTCTGGCATATTGTGCTATGTTTGGTTTAGATCAGTAACTGGCATTGTTGGAATGGTTACAGGGGCTGACCGAGAAGTTCAAAGAGAAGGATACATCATACTCAGGGTCGGCAACCTTCACCTATGAGTCGTTCATGCTAACCGTGCTCCCCTTCCTCATTGCTTAGAGTAGCACTGCACCGAGCATCGAAAGCCTTTCCCTTCTCCTTCTGTTGTTTAAGTTCATGTTTTTGTGTCATGTTGAGTGCGGCTATAGGGAGTAGCTGATGGCTTCTTTCTTGTTGATTCTCGTGTTATGTTTGCTTGTCGTCAATGTTGGCATATTGGTTGTAGTTATGTGAGAGGAATTCACCGTTGAGTTTGTGATATCGATTCATTTATGCTGTGCAAGTTCTGCTGAAAGCTTTGTTGGGCATTGAGCCAAACAATGGAACTAGCAGATTAGTCTGTCTGTAGGAATGGTAATAGACACATTTATAAATTAATTTTTGGTTCGTTGTGTACAAATTTGAATTTAAAAAAAAAATAAAATTATTTTTCTAATTAAAAAATTTGTATAGAGAGAATAAAAATTTACATGGACGCATTCATTACCATGTTCGGTTGCTTATCATATCCCATTTGTTGTTCGTAGATTGTGGTTTTGTTTTATTTTTATTGAGAATCTCCGTGACTATGATGTTAAAATCCCCTTTCTTGATTCATTTACCGGGCACAACCTATTGCCAGAACTTTTATTTTTGGGTGTAGTTTGATACGGGTCCGGGAAATTCTGGTGAGCCCACCTTTTTGCTAAGGGGGCTCACTTAGCAAAAGAGTGGACTCATTTAGAATTTCCCTACTCATCCTAGGAATTTTTTTTTTTTTTTTATGGCATTTAAGGACAAGCTATCTTTCGGGGCCATTTAATGCAAGATAATTTGTTGAAAAAAGTAAGTTATTGCGGAATTGTGTGTTATAAGATAGATATCAAGCATCAATAATCGAACACAATTAATCGTTAATGTAAAAACTTAATAAATTTTAAATCATCAAATAGATTAGATATAGTTTTTCAACATGGAAAATCTAAATTGGAAAAAAAATCACAAGAAAAACTGCACTATAATTAAAAGTCGATTACAACGATTTGACTATAATTGCTAGACAGTTATGACTGAATCAATAGTCTAAGATCTAATTTCTCTGCTAGATAACCACATGTAGAGTTTTATATTTAGCTATCACAAATCTAGTAATAATTATAATCTTACAAGCATATCTACAAGTATAAATGATTGTGAAAACATATGACATCTTATCATGACTTCGTTTACAACGGGAGATTTTGATGGACTGTAACACCCTGCATTCAAGATACGGGTAGCATTCGGCGACGTATTATAAATATGCCAAGCCTACTTTTAATAAATTAAAAGTTACTGCTATAAAATTGTACACATATACACCAAGAGAATATTGAGAAGAGTATAAACAATCTTTTTATTTTGCTCCAACAAAATAAAAAGATAGTCTGACAACTTTAAATTTTGAATTTTGAAAATAGCAAACTAAAGTTGAAGAGATAGTCTAAAGAAATGAAATAATTAATAAATCCCATAAATGGCCCTTACAATGAAAACACTACTAATTGTCTGCTGATCCCTCGAAATATTACTCCAGCTGTGGTGGGTTCTCCTCCTTAGTATTCTGCAAGTTATCTGAGCATGCCAAACCAGGGTCGTTAGAATGACCCAGAAATTACTACAAAGGAAAAAATAATAATACACAGACACGGTATGTGTATATATAAATAAAATATAATACTAAATAAAATCATAATAATATCAAAATTTTAAATTAACTGTTGAAAAGAATATGAAACATGGATTTAAATTATATTTATCTAAAAATAATAATAAATCAACAAATAATAGTGAAAACATATCTTGAGTGGTGTTGAAATTTAACGTAACGGTGAAATTTATATGAAACTGTAAAATTATGAATGCATACAAAATATAAATTTATAGAAAGAATTGAACATGAGTAAATTTTCCGTTGTTTTGAGGATGATAATGGCCAGGGGTACGTCTGTATACATATGTCATAGATAACCTTGTAGCAGAGATATATATAACAAAATGAACATGCATGTGAAATATGACATCATGTTATGTTATTTTTTTGATTAATTTATTTGGAACTGTCAGAAATAATGTACCACATGTTTTACGAGTATCCCGTGCATACCCGGAACCACGGCTATGATTCTTGGTACTGCTCTAGGATATACCGCTATGTACTAATGAACATGAAATTTGATGAGCCTAAACTCCAGGCATGCAACCTTATATATTGATGGTGATCCAGTAATCACTCAGATACCCCATAGTTGGGTCCCTAAATTTGGTTGTACAACCTCAAGAATGTAAAACTCCTAAAACATGTGTACAGCTCTTTCTTCGAGTTTTCCCATAACCCCATAATTTTATTTATTATAACTTTAAATGAATTCGGAAATATAGATTGTAATAAGTCTTAACATTTAGGTTACGTGTTATTTGAGTTGAAATGAATCTTTTATCATAAATATAAATCATAAGCATACATGGTGAAAAAAAATATTTGAAGCAACGTCAATATATTTGAAGATGTGCAGACAAATAAAAATCAATTTGAATAAGTTGTTTCTTTTCTTCTAGAAATCTACGATACTAATCTCTACAAAATCCATAATAAAATAAATTATTCTATCTACAACAACAATAGGCATAAATTTTTCAAACTTTCTTTCTAAATTATATAACACAGGAAATGTACTTTATGAATGATGATTTTAATCGAAATTTATTTGTTTGAAATTATCCTAGAGAAAAAATTTAGACTATAGAAGAACTCAAGGTAAAAGCAAATGAACGTCGACTCTTTTTTTTATATCTAATATTCATTTATAACATATAGGCATAAAACTTAGCAAAATGAAAAGAAACATGATATTTCTTTATAATAAGTATATAAAATATAAAATAAAATATTTAAAATGTAAATATTTGAAAACCATTATATATAAATATGAAACGGAAACTGCAATATTTGGACACTATATAAATATCTTTAGTTTTTATCAATAACAATATAAATTAATATCGCTATTGTTCTGTCCTCATAGAAATATATGAATATATTGAGTGCTAAAACATTAACCTTACAGATATGAGAATAAAGTGTGCTTAAATATCCAAAACATTTTATCTTCTTGCTAATTTTTTTAAAGTTATTATATATATATATATATATATATATATATATATATATATATATATATATATATATATATATATATATATATATATATATATATATATATATATATATGTGTGTGTGTGTGTGTGTGTGTGTGTGTGTGTGTGTGTGTGTGTTGCAACAATACAGAGAAAGGGGAGGATTTTGTATTTCTTTTTTTTTTATTTCATTGTTTCATTTATTTATATTTTTTTTCTCTACCTCCTCTCTGTTCAATTGCTGAATAGAGAGGAAAGAAATTTTTTTTTTAACAAATCCCATTGTAAAAAATATAAGTTAGAATGATAGAAAACTCAAAGTATTTGTACAATAATTGGTCAAAAGCCAAGATTAAAGTCACAACAGTATAGATTTTTATTACTCCTAAATTACTCTATTAACTCTATTAGTTGTTGAATTAGGCAAAAGTCATCATCATACAAAATTAATTAATGGAGAAACTTGTGAGTTTATAAATATAAATTGGTTTAATCCTAACACCATGGAACCTAAAATAAAAATGAGATTTTATTTGTAAACAAACATAATTAAACAAGGGTAAAATTTTAGAACTACTCTTTCATACATGAGGAGTCAAAACAAACTAAACAACCAAAATAAACTTATATTTAATCATCTTCAAATAAAAAAATAGAATAAAATTAATTTTCACTTAATTCTCATGAAGGAAAAATATTAGAAATAAGAGCAGGGATAAAATCAAATAATTATAAAGGAGGAAAAGACAAAAGAAGCACTACATCAATTCATATATTCAGAAAAAAATGTTAAGTTATTAATTAAGAAAGAATATAGAACATTCATACAATAATAGTAAAGCACTTGCCTTTTGTAGAAAACTCAAAAATTTGAACGATAACTATTGCCAACAAATTTGGATCCCCTTCTTCTCTCACTCTCTACTTCTCTTTTCTACTTTTTTCTTTTCTTTCTTTCTTTCTTCTTCTTCTTCTTCTTCTTCTTCTTTTCTTTTCCTTTTTTTTTTTTCTTTCCTCTCTGTTTTTTTTCTTTTCTTCTCTTCTTTTTTTTTTTCTCACCGTTTTTCTTTTGTACTCTTCTGCCTGGTGACGGAAGAGGAAAAAATGTGTTTTAGTTCCAGTCATGTATTTATTTTTTTAAATATTTACAAATTTAGGTTAGTTTAGGATAAATTTAGATATATGATAGATCTTCCTGATCCAATCTAGATTTAATTAGATTTGTTATAATTAAACTAACTAGTGTTTTAGATAAACTCAAATCATAAAGTAGATAATAGATAACATAAAAATATGTAAATTATCACTTTAATATTTATGATAATAAATTTAAAAATAAATAAATACAAAAATATTGTATAGGGAAACGGGGTGTTACAATCTACCCACCTTAAAGAAAATTTCGTCCTCGAAATTTAATTTAAAGTGAAACAAGTATAAAAATTTTAATTGTATAAGATATTATGCGGATAAGAATCCAAAGTTTATACTCCGCACTCTGATATCAAACGATAAGATAGGAATGAAAAGTCAATTCTTAAAAAACTGAATCACAAATAATATTAGCTCTCGTAAAGAATCAAAAGTGATAGATTGAATAAATTTTTGGAATCAAGGGATTGGATAGGGACCAAATAAGTATGTATATATATTTACGTATATGTGACAGTAATCCTAATTAGAGATCTTAGACAGAGGCTAAAATCGAACCTAGACTCTGATACCAACTGTAACGCCTCGCATCCAAGATACGGGTAGCATTCGGTGACGTATCATAAATACGCCAAATCTAAAGTTCTTTTAATAAATTAAAAGGTACAACTATAAAATTTTATACATATACACTGAGAAAATATTGAAAAAACTATAAACAATCTTTTTATTTTGCTCTAACAAAATATTACTACGTTCATGAAAGAATCCAAAAAGGACAAAACTTATGACAACTTTAAATTTTGAGTTTTGGAAATAATAAACTAAAGTTGAAGAGACAGTCTGAAGAAATGAAATAATTAATAAACCCCTAAATGATGCCTTACAATGAAAACACTACTAATTGTCTGTTGACCCCTCGAAATATTACTCTAGCTGTGGTAGGTCCTCCTCCTTAGTATCCTGCAAGTTATTTGGACGTGTCAAACTAGAGTTGTTAGAACGACCTAGCAAGTATTACAAAGGTAAAATTAATAATACACAGACACACTATGTGTATATATAAATAAAATATAAAACTAAATAAAATCATAAAATTATAATAATAAATTTTAAACTAACTGTAGAAAAGAATGAGAAACATGGATTTAAATTAGATTTGTCTAAAAATAATAATAAATCAACCAACAATAGTGAAAACATATCTTGAGTGGTGTTGAAATTTAACGTGACGATAAAATTTATATGAAACTATAAAATTATGAATGCATACAAAATATAAATCTATAGAAAGAAGTGAAGAAGAGTAAATTTGCAGTTGTCTTTAGAATGATAATAGTCAGGGGTACATCTGTATACATATGTCATTGATAATCTTGTAGCAGAGATATATATAACAAAATGAACATACATGTGAAATATGACATCATGTTATATATATATTTTTTTGTTAATTTATTTGGAACTATCAGAAATAGTGTGCCATATATTTTACGAGTATCACATGCATATCCAGGACCGCGGCCATGATTATTGGTACTGTCCGAGGACATACCGCTAGGTACTAATGAATATAAACTCTGATGAGCCTAAGCTCCATGCGCGCAACCCTATATACTGATGGTGATCCAGTAATCACCCAGAACCCCCATAATTGGGTCCCTAAATTCAGTTGTATAACCTCCAAAATGTAGAACTCCTAAAATATGTGTATAGTTCCTTCTTCAAATTCCCCCATAACCCCACAATTTTATTTCTTATAACTTAAAATGAATTCGAAAACATTGATTGTAATAAGTCTTAACATTTAGGTTACATGTTATTTGAGTTAAAATGAATCTCTTACCATAAATATAAATCATAAGCATACATGGTAAAAAAAAATTGAAGCAACGTCAATATATTTGAAGCTGTGCAGACAAATAAAAATCAATTTGAATAAGTCATTTCTTTTCTTTTGGAAATCTACGATACTAATCTCTACAAAATCCATAATAAAATAAATTATTCTATCTACAACAATAATAGACATATATTTTTCAAACTTTCTTTCTAAATTATATAACACAGGAAACGTACTTTATGAATAATGATTTTAATTGAAATTTATTTGTTTAAAATTATCCTAGCGACAAAATTTAGACTATAGAAGAATTCAAAGTAAAAGCTAATGAACCTCAACTTTTTTATTATCTAATATTCATTTATAACACATAGGCATAAAGCTTAGCAAAATGAAAAGAAACATGATATTTCTTTATAACAAGTATATAAAATATAAAATAAAATATATAAAATGTAAATATTTGAAAACAAGTATATAAATATGAAATGAAAACTGTAATATTTGGACACTATATAAATATCTTTAGTTCTTATCAATAACAATATAAATTAATATTGCTATTGTTCTATCCTCATAGAAATATATGAATGTATTGAGTGCTTAAATATTAACCTTATAGATGTGAGAATAAAGTGTGCTTAAATACCCATAGCATTTTATCTTCTTGCTGATTTTTTAAAGTTATTATTTTGTATGTATGTATATATATATATATATATATATATATATATATATATATATATATATATATATATATATATATATATATATATATATATATATATATATATATATATATATGGATTACTGTAGGTGAGCCGCCAGCTCAGTAAATGTTATGTGAGCTAGCGATAAAATTATAATGATCAATGATTTTTCTTCAATTTTTTTAACAACTATCTCTATTTTCTTAACTTCTTTCGAATTAAATTTCATAAATTTCGGAGTTCATTTACATTTTCATCAAGTGCATACAAAATGTTTTATTCATTGAAAACCGTTAATTTTTTGTTAACTTGATGGATGATCAAATCAAAATTAAAATCCAAAAAATTGGATATGAGTGAACCCTAGGGGGTCGAGATCATAGTCCAAAAGAATTTTTTTAAAAAAAATTATTGGAGATAGTGAAAATAAACTGCAGCTAAGGTAATTTGCGTGAACTGTCAGTTCATTTCTATTTTTCTCATTCATATATATATATATATATATATATATATATATATATATATATATATATATATATATATATATATATATATATATATATATATATATATATATATATATATATATATCCATTCTCTGTGTTGCAACAACACAAAGAAACGGGGGGATTTTGTATTTTTTCATTGTTTTATTTATTTATGTTTTTTTTCTCTTCCTCCTCTCTGTTCAGTTGCTGAACAGACAGGAAATAAATATTTTTTCTTTAACAAGTCCCATTGTAAGAATATAAGTTAGAATGATAGAAAACTCAAAGTATTTGTTTAATAATTGGTCAAAATCCAAGATTAAAGTCATAACAGTATAGATTTTAATTACTCCTAAATTACCCTATTAACTCTGTTAATTGTTGAATCAGGAAAAAATCATCATTGTACAAAATTAATTAATGGAGAAACTTGTGAGTTTATAAATATAAATTGGTCTCATCCTAACACCATGGAACCTAAAATAAAAATGAGATTTTTATTTGTAAACCAACATAATTAAACAAGGGTAAAATTTTAGACCTACTCTTTCATATAAGAGTAGTCAAAACAAACTAAACAACCAAAATAAACTTATATTTATTCATCTTCAAACAAAAAAATTTAAATTAAATTAATTTTCACTTAATTTTCATGAAGGAAAAATATTAGAAATAAGAGTAGGGATAAAATCAAATAATTATAAAGGAAGGAAAGACAAAAGAAACGCTATATCAATTCATATATTCAGGATAAAAAATGTTAAGTTGTTGATTAAGAAAGAATATAGAAAATTCATATAATAATTGTAAAGCACTTGCCTTTTGTAGAAGACTCAAAAATTTGAACGATTACTATTACCAACAAATTTAGATCCCTTTCTTCTCTCACTCTCTATTTCTGTTTTCTACTTTTTTTTTTTCTTTCTTTCTTTCTTTCTTTCTTTCTTCTTCTTCTTCTTTTCTTTTCCTTTTTTTTTTCCTCTCTGTTTTTTTTTCTTTTCTTCTCTTCTTTTTTTTCTCACTGTTTTTCTTTTGTTCTCTTATGTCCGGTGACGGAAGAGGAAAAAACGTGTTTTAGTTTCCGTTTCTTGTATTTTTTTTAAAATATTTATAAATTTAGTTTAATTTAGGATAAGTTTAGATATATGATAGATCTTCCTAATCCAATCTAGATTCATTTAGATTTATTATAATTAAACTAATTAGTGTTTTAGATAAACTCAAATCATAAAGTAGATAATATATAATATAAAAATATATAAATTATCACTTTAATATTTATGATAATAAATTTAAAAATAAATAAACATAAAAATATTGTATAGGAAAACGGGATGTTACATAGACATAGATCTATAAAACCACGAACAAACGCTCTTTCTCGAATAATTAAAAATCTCCCTTTTTGAGAAGCTCTCATTCTAGATCAACCTTTCATGGAATATGATGGCATATAAATAGGTTTTTCACTCTCCAAATAAATCCTAATACTCTTGTTAATTATATCCACTCATCTTTACTCTAATGGACCATTTAGAATTGTTACTAAATAAACTCTTCTCAATTCTAAGTCAGAAACTACTCAAGAAATTATCTTTTTATATGTCAGACCCAACCGACCATCGATAGGCCAACTGCCATCAATGGAGGTTCAATTTTCTGCAACAATGACAATGTGCAGGCAACTCCGTCATCAATGGTGCTACCCCACCATCGATGGATAATTGAGACCAAACCAATCCATCTTAATATTTTCATAATTTTTACTCACGAAGTTCGATTAATGTGATATAAGCATCATTAAAAAGACAATTAAAAAAACTCTACAACTTTTTCTTATAGATTTCTAGTTCAATTTGCATCAAATGATGTTGATATTGCTGCACACTAGGAGCACCCACTATTTTTAATTTTGAGCAATAATAATTTTTACTTGTGAACTTTATTTTAGCTGATCTTACAGTTGTTATAACGGTTGTGTAGAACTCTACACTTTTATAGTTGACCCTATAATAAGATTCTTGTTATAGCTTTTCAAATCAGTGTCCATTGTATCGATCTTTATCCACCTTGATTTCAGACTACGCTCAAGTACTTTAATTGGTTCTTAATAAGTTTTGACATGATTTGCCATATATACAAGATCAATAATCCAAACAATCTCCCCCTTAATAATTTCATAATAAAACTATCTATTCAGCTCACAATAAATATCTTGTACATCAAAAATCAATCAAACAAAATCAAGTGCATAAATTCTCAAATTACAAAGAAATATCAGCATGCACACATACACGCACACAACACAAATAATCACGTCATCGATAGTAACACTACTTTCCAATTGATTACTCCCCTGAACAACTCAATCTATCTCAATTACTTACTATTTCCCCTTTTGTCAGAAAGTGATAAACACAAAAAAGATATATGTATCCATATTAGAAAATACCACAAAGTCACACGAAGAGTTAACACATAGTTATGAAACCCTAAGTAATCACCACTAAATATATATGCCGATACACAAGTGTTAAGAAGTTTTAAATTATGCTCAAGTTTCATATGTCTGAAATTTTCAAAACAAAGTGAGACAAACAAATTATATAAACACATAATATTTTACGAAGTTGTCATGCTATTTATAACATGTTTCAGAAAATGATCATAACTTTTAAATAATGCATCCCCTCAATGTGATTTTCAAGAATTTTTTATATTTTCAGTATATTTCATTTTCACTGAGTTTATACATCCATATAATTTTTCTTTCTAGTTCCTCACCTCATTTTCAATGGGCTTATACATCTTAATTTTGTGATAGTGACTTTTACCTTTATAAGAAGTAAATATAATTATAATTTTCAAAGCATATTACTATCAGTATTAGTAGTTATCTCCCACCACTAGGAACGTACATTTATCTTGAATAATTTTTTTATTAATTTTTCATCATATGGGAGTAAAAATTATGATCATAATACATAGAATAAACTTAGTCACTTTATTTTTTATGTCAAATATGAAAGTTGTTATACATGAACATGAATAAGTTTAACAATAATGTTGACTATAATAAAATAAATCACTCTCAACACAACTATACAATAAAATATTAGGGTGTTATACTTACGGCCATAGGAAAAGGATATGCATAAAATACGTGTCTCACTTGTATGGTCATATGTGATTACTCATTTATGTAAACCCTATTATACTCCTAAAATGGACAGATTATTTAACTGTGAAGATGTCGCAATTTTAACTTTCTATCCATATTTTAAACACTTCTTCCTTTTGAGTAGATTTAGCCAATTAAATTTTTTTTTAATTCATAATAGTAAAGTCTCATGTGTTCTAACCTTATACAACAGTGACTAGTAGGCACCAATTTAGGTGTATAAGATTTAGGATAGTAATCATACTTACAGTTAGCTCGTTTTGGTATTGAGTAATTTACTCTTTAGAGTTGTAATTACCTTCTTCGGAGGCGCGTGTTTCTTATCCTTGGTAACTGTAATACTTGGAGAAGATTTAACCTTTTCAGCATATGTAATTTTCCCATACGTTGTTTTTGGAGCTAACTTTGATGTGCTGGTAGCTGATTTTGGTATTGAAATATGATTTGCAAATGCAAGCCCTTGGAACTTTATACCCATCAATCTGCGCTCCAAGAATTTTATCTAACTTCTACTTTCCTGAAATTATGCATTGGAGAGACAAATTAGTTTTACCAAAATTGGATTTAAGAGTGTTTAATCTGATTTCTAACTTCGTATTGGAATCAACAAAATCTTTGTTTCTCTTTAAAACTAAAATCTTTTTTATTCATCAGCTTCTTTTCTTCTTCCTCCAAAAATGTGACTTGGAGCATGGAGTTCAACTTGTACAATCAAGCCTTTCATTCCTTTTACTTTTCAATGCCAACTTGGATTTTTCTCCTTGATCCTTCATTAACTTTATTATTTTCTTAGTCAACTTTACATTCTTCAAAATATGCAACACTACAAATAATTTATTGCATATTCCTAATGATCTTCATTATTATTCAATTTGTAAGCTTCATTATCAATATTTGGGTTTTCTGAAATAGACTCACAATAAAAAATAACAAAAATAATTAAAGCAGTAAAAATAATAAAATTTATTTGAGTCATTATCAAGTCGTCTAAATCATCTAATGTAATATGTAGCTTTACCCTTCTTTTTCGTCTAGTTGGCACACTCATTATAATAATGGCCATATTTAAAATATTTGTCACTAAACTCCATTTGGCTTCTATGTGGGTTCTTTTTATCACTTTTAATTTTTTACTTTGTTGGCTTGAGTTTATTTTTGGAAACAGACTTATTCTTGTTAGAGGTGGTTGAATCATTAGCTAAATTTTTAGTTAAGAAATGTTCTTGTGATGTTTGACAAAATTTGCAACTCTTCACAGTCAATTTTAGAATTAGTGTCTATATCAATATTTTCAGTTTTCGTATTTAATGTAAGATCCTTAAATTTCTTTTTCTTGTGGTTATTTGCTTTATAAGTTTGCATATTTTCTTCCAATTCATCCAGTTTTAATGTGTAAACATCTTTACTTTCTTTTACGACAGTGACTTTTGATTAAAATCATTGCATAAGAGATTTAGGAATTTTCTTCACCACTTTAGAATAAGACATCATCTCTCTTAGATTAAACAATGTGTTAATTATGTCATTCAGTTTACTTAAAAATTATCGAAAGATTCATCATCTTCCATAGTTAGGTTCTCGAAGGTTTTTGTTAACTTTTGAATATTAGACACTTTGATAGTTATTATTCCCTCATGTGTGATTTTTAATATGTCCCACACTTCGTTCACACTCTCACAGATAATGAGTATCCTAAACTCGGTAGTATTCACCCTCTTTGTTATGGTTTTGAAATTCTACTAAGCCAGTTCTTGTTCAGTTGGCATCTAATCGCTTTCAGACTTTGATTTCTTATCTTCACCTACTAGGGTTCCTAAATGTTACTAACAAATAACTATGTCTTCATTTCTAAGAATACTATGAATACTCTCATTTTAGTTTTCCATTATGAATAATTATGACCGTCCAACAATAGTGATATATTAGTTGATTGTTCTCTACTAATCTCCATCAAAATAAGTAAAATAGAGTAAACCCGCTATGATACCATTTAAAATAATAAGCTACTAGAAAGTGTGTGTTATATGATGAATATCAAACAATAATAATCAAACACAATTAATCATTCATGTAAGAATAGAATAAATCTCAAATTATCAAACAGATAAGACAGAGATTTTTAATGTAAAAAATCTACACTAGAAAAAACTATAAAAAAAATACACTATGATAATAAGTCAATTATAATAATTTGACTACAAATACTAGACAAACACGAGGAATCAATAACCTAAAGTATGACTCCTCTGCTAGACAACTATAAATAGAGCACTATACTTAGATATTTCCAACCTAATTACGGAGCACTATCCTTTGCTAGACAACTATAGACAAAGCACTATCCTCCTATTGGTATAGAAAATTGTGAAAATAAAAACAAGTAAAGATTACCGCATAATTATCAAATGACCTTATCTATAGGATGGAGATTTTGATAGACGTTGATTTTATAAACCACGATTTAAAGGCTCCTCCTTGAACAATTAAAAATCTCATTTTTTCCTTCATGAGAAACTCTCTTTCTCTATCAACCTTTTGTTAAAGATGACGACATATAAATATACTCCTTAATAAACCCTAAAACTCTCTTTTAGTCATGTCACTCATCATTAATCCAATGGACCAATAAAAATTGGTTATCGAATAAACTCCTCTCATTTCCAAGTCAAATTTTACTTAAGAAACCCTCTTTTTGAATGTCAGACCCGATCGACCATCAATGGGCCAACTATCATTAATTGGATTTAATTTCCTATAACAATAGCAATGTGCAAACAACTCTGCCATTAGTGGCGCCACCCTGCCAACAATGGGTAACTGAAAATCCCATCAATCCATTTTAAAAACTCTAAAACTGTCGCTTTAGAAGTCTGATTGAGAAGATTCAAGTGCCGCTGGAAAGTGAATTTAAAGCTTTACGACTTCTTCAACAAATTTTTCCATTTCAATTTGCATCAAGTCAATTCATGGCATGAAGTTAGTATTGCTACACAGCATAATATTCACTCTTTTAGATTTCGAGCATCATAACTTATCTTAGTGTCCCAACGAAAGTCATTTAGAACTCTACACTTTTATAATTGACCCTATCATAATATTCTCATTGTAACTCCGCCAAATCAGCATGTATGTGTATCGATTATGTCGGCCTTTTATTAACCTTGCGATTACACTAAAGTATTTTGACTGGTTCTTAATAAGTGGACATAATTTGCCACATATTTAGGGTTAAGAATCCTAACAATTTGGCATATTTGTACTTAGCTTTTTATCTTTGGAGTTTTAGTTAACACATTAGGATTGTAGGAATGACCATATCATCGTAGAAAATTAATATGAGATTGCTTATGGAGTTAACATTGTAGTTTTTTTTTTTTTTTTTTTTTTTTTAACTTTTATACTTTTCATTAGTAAAATGAAATTTATTTTACCTTGCAAATATATGTATATATAGGGAGTCGCTCTCTTGGAACGATTTTTAAACTAAACTTCCTGTGAATCCTATTATGGCCAACCCTCATGAAAGATGCAAACTTTTCATCTACGGTCTATTCATATTTATTACCATGCAAATAAAAAATCAAGTTATTTAGACATTGTTAACCCATTGCATTGAATTGAATGGTTTCTTTTTCCCTGTAGTTAAAATTACATATTTTTTGAAATATCTTAAATCATAGGTAAAACGATATACAGATGACTTAATTTTTTTTTTAAGCTAATAAATATGTATTAATTGGAATGGACAATCTGAATTTTTCTTTCTTTCTTGGAGATGTCCCATTATAGGGTTCTTATAAAGCTCACTTGAAGAACTATTTTTATTTGATTGGCCCACACATAGACATGCTCACAGCGCGCACACCCACATGCACCCCCACCCCCACCCACCCATCCCCCTCCCTACATGCACACGCACGTGCACCTTTCCGCATGCACACATGCACTATGGTTAGATATTTCAAACCTAGTAGCAGACTATATTCTTATAAGCTGATTTATAAGTATAAAAAATTATGAAAATACAAATAAATAAAGATTGCCATATAAGCATCATATGATCCCAACCCACCCCAACACACAAGTTTTGATATATTTTGAAATATCCTTTGTTTAGACCTTCTCAAAAGAAAAAGAAGTTCGTTCATATGTGAAAAAGAAGTTCGTTCATATGTGCGCACTCTATGCAAACTTAAGAGAGCCAATAGGAGTGAGCTAGCACATCAAGAAATAATTTAAAAAATTGTGAACCCCAACTTTATAATGGAGAGCAACCCACCTCCTGTTGAGATGACTCTCTTTTATTAGGAACGGTAATGGATACGTCCATAGATTAAATTTTTTATTCTTTCTATACAAAATTTTGAATTAGAAAAGTAAAATTTTCAATTTGAATTCAAAATTTTATATAGGACGGACCAAAATTTTGACCCGTGAATACGTCAATTACCATCCCTACCTTCTATGGGTCCCTCTAACTTAAATCTTTGTTGCTCATACACCTGAACCAAACCCAAGGAAAAGGATATGCCACACGAGAAGAAAATGTATGCCATGAAGGTAAAATCTTAGGCAATAGTTTGAAATTTCCCAACAATCATCTGTTCTAGAAAGAAAATTGCTAATCAAACTATTTTGTAAAAGAGCAAGCGAGACAACAAAACATACTACCACAACAACAGCAACAACAAAACAAAAAGGTTGCTAGCTCAAGACATGTAAGGAGTGAGATGAAACATATCATTCTCACCGTCACGCTGGTCCACAAACCATGACATAGCTTACTGTATTCTTGTCCAGGTCAGTAAGAATAAGATGCACAAATAAGCAAGCAGACCACACAACTGATATCCTTTTCAACTCAATTATACCGCCCCTGGGGCCTGCAGCAATAGTTCAGTACCCACGTTAAAATATAAACATTAGATTTTTCAAGCAAACACTCTATTCTGGGCCCCTAAACAAGCTACTGAATAATTTTAACCCTTCTGCACATATAGGTCTATATTTTCAATTCTTAATTAAAAAGCATAAGTTTATCGTCGACTCGACTATACTATGACTCGACTATACTATCGATTCTCCATTACAAACTGATTATTTTTACTCAATAAGTACTAGAGAAGCTTAACCTGCACGAGAAAGAAAAGAGAATCCAGATTATATACAGAACTTTTGTTACAAGGGTGGCAAGCTAAGAGGTTCGAGAAACAAACTACTCTAACAGATATTACATCAGAGCAACTAGCAAAAGTCCACTAATTTCTCGGGACATCAGGTCTCCAGCCCAGCGGTGCTGCTCCTCCGAAGCTCGGAGCTCCATAGAACTGCCCGTTACCGCCAGGTTGGTTGGTGGGATTGAAATGACAAGGCTGCATCATCGGGCCACCACCAAACTCAGCTGGCGATGGTCCCCGAGCCGAAGGAGGCCACGATGTACCGCCCTGCTGCCACCCTGGATTCACACTTATATTCACATTGTTCTGTCCTTGCACAAAGCCCGTCTGGTGATGGAACTGCGGCTGCATAGGCTGCAGAGGCATAGGAACAGGAAGAGACTGCAGCATTAGATGCTGCATCTGCTGCTGAGCTGGGGCCGGGGTAAGATTCTGGTTAACAAAAAACAGGTGCTGCTGCTGCACCGCTTGCTGCTGATAGTTACTATGGGGATGGGGTTGAGGCGGCAAAGGTGGCATTTGTGGTGGGGGTGGAGGAGGAAGCTGCTGCTGTTGCTGACGAGGTTGCTGGGGTTGGTTATTGTGGTGAGGTTGCCACTCCGGGATATCATCATCATCGTTCCAGGCCTGGATTCCTATACCATATTTCTTCGTATTATCACCGTTACCGTACTTCAGGATGAGCTCCCTCATCTGGTTCACCGGCTGACCTGGTGGATGTGGATGTGAATGGGCACTGGAGTTGGCCATGCCCACCACTCCCTTTTGCAGGGAATTGTTACGAGAAAAATCAAATTCAGGGAGGTCATCCTCGTCCCTGGTATTACCAGGGCCAAAGCCAGGTGGGATATCATCAATAAGTTCAGCATCAGGAGGTTTTCGATTGGCATCAGAAGAGCTAATAGAGGTGTTGCTAGAATTTATGACATTTTGCTGTTGTCTTCTTAAACTGGACTGCCTTTTCGTGCCCGTGCCATGCTTATGGTGTGAGGATAGCCTAGGTGATATTGTAGTTACATGAGGCCTTCTCCATACAACTAAACCGATGAGGCCATTAACTGTCGAGTGAAGAAACTCCGTGTAGTCCTTGGGGAGGTGCCTCTCGAACATTTCAGTAGTCTTCAGGTGGGGCGGACAGAAGTAGAGCTCCACCCCTGGGGCCGGCTCAGCAAAGCCTAGTCTCTGATCGGCAACATATGAATTGGCCGTCTGCAATTCAAAACCCACTGTTAGGAAGTAACCTGTTGTAACTGAAATGGAAGGCAAAAAAAAGACGAACAAAAGACAACCTCACACACGTTCAGCCGACCGCTCTCGTGTGACCCCTCTTTCCAACAGAAATGAGCAATCTGCAGCATTAAATCAAAAAACTTAATAAGTTTCAACAGAGGCAAATCGATGAAATCAAAAGCATAGCAATCTAAACTCCAAGGCTGTGTTTGGATTGAGGGAAAATGAAGGAAAAGAAAAGAAAAAGAAAAAGAAAGTTACTTTCCAATGTTTGGTTAGAGGAAAAATTAGAGAGAAAATAAAAGGAAAAGAAAGTGAGAGAAAATATATTAAGTTTTTTTTCTTTTTCATTTTCTTCCTCAAATCCAAGAGAAAATGAAAGAAAAGGAAAGTTGAGAGAAAAAGGAAAAAGGAAGAGAAATTTTTGCATAAATTTTCTTCTAATTTTAGTCCCAAGATATTTTTAATTTTTATAAAGTTTGAACCATTTGGTTATTATATGCTTAATCATTTAAACATTAAAAATTATATCAATAATATGTAAATTAATATTAAAATTCTCTATAGTTTAATTAGAATTATATTTTCCTTTTAATTTTCTATTGAGCAACCAAACATAAGAAACTACTTTTTTCTAAAATTTTCTTGAGATTTTCTTCTTTATTTTCTTTCTAACCAAACATAAAAAAAAAACCAATTTTCATATCTTTTTCTTTCCTTTTCTCTTTCCCTTCCCTTTTCTTTTCTTTTCCTTCATTTTCCCTCAATCCAAACACAGCCTAAATATATCATTTTAAGAAAGCGGCCAAGAAATTATCATATGCCCATCAAGTTTCTCTTGGTCGAATGGAAAAGTGCTGTTTTTAATAGAACTTGGAACTTCAAATTTTAGCAGTTTTTTACCACTTATAAAGGCAAATGATTAGCCCAGAAATGTTCAGAAAGAGCAATAAATTTCTTTTATTGCAGAGAACATAAGACTAACTTTTATTATTCTTCTGCAACTAAATTACCAGGGAGATTTCGGAAAGAAAAACAAGTTTCTCTTCGCACTCACTCCTTTAAGGGTGTGTTTGGCTCACTAGAAGTAGTGTACAAGTGAAGAAGAAATTAAAAGGTGCTTCCAAAATGAAAGTAGAACATCAGAGTCCTTATGTTTATTTACTAGTTTTTAGGAGAAGAAAGTATATTAAGAACTGCATTTATTTGATTAAATAAAACAATGCTTAAACTATTTTATTTGTTTTTTATGTATAAAATACAACTTTTGAATGTTAATGATGGCATACAAATTAAAAAAAAAAAATTACCATGTTTCTTTACTCCCTAGAGCTCTTCCAAGCCAAAATTGTGAAGGAGAAAATTCTGGAAGTAATGTGCTACAGATGCACCACATCACCATATAAACAGTTACTTCCAACTTACTTTTTAGCCAGACAAAAACTTTGTAGTAGCGGAAGTAACCTAACTTTCATTACTTCTATTCTACTTCCATTCAAACAAGCACACCCTAAATAGAGAAATACTTCACAGTTCTGGAAGAAACGTTTCACGAGGGCCTCCTCATTTTTCTTGATCATTGTTTTCCCTCTTCCTTTTGTATGAGAAACTGATCTCCAGACTCATTCATCCTTCATTTCGTCCACTCTCCTAGGAATGAATTATGACCAGTCTTCGAATTCAGATACAACTATGAGCTATGCAAGGTGATAAGACTGTCAGAACCGGTTGTGGCAATATAAAGACAATTTTCAAAGTTGTAATTCTAGCCCCTCCAACCTGGGCACATCGGTTCGAAAAACAGTGTCTTAACCGTTGTTACCTAATTCACTCCCAAAAGAAGGCACACACAAAACACACAATCTCGTTCATTGTACTGCTTCAAGGTGCATTATCCGATGACCACCAAAATCGAACAACCTAAGAAATTAAAGATGAGAAACTAACGTAACTGACTTGATAAATTTTCTTTATGTATATAGCTTGTTAGAGTTTAGCCTTTTCTTAGTAAACTTGGTTGTGGTTTAGAGATGCAACGCATGGCTTTAAAGCTTGGAGTATGAACTTCTATTGTAACATAATTATGATCTGGTCGTGTCTTTTAAGAGAGTACTTTATTCTCAATTTTCTAAAAGATGAAAGTTTCCAATATTATCATCTTCTTTCTTCCTGTTTTGGAAGTATGCCTCTCCAATGTGCACAAAAACAAAAATAATGGAATAATGAATAAAGTGTGCCCAGAATATGTATTCTTAGAGAGTTATCCAAGAGAGACATCTAATATCTCATGATGGGATGTCAACATCGACGATCTGTTCGTTGTGATCTCCATGTCCTAAAATGTGATCTAGGAGTACGAAATTCTTTGTAGCTGATCAAGACGTCTCATTTGTTCTATTATTAAGAAACCAGTCATTTTGTAACAGCTCAATGCATGGTAAAGAAGTAAAGACACCATTTAGGACAGAGAGATATAATTGATGGTTCGGATTATCGATTTTGATACCTCATGATGGGATTTTGGGGCATCTCTTTATATAATACTTTTAAGGCTAGGCACACTATCTAAAATAAATACATTAAGTATCAGATCAACCCTAGAAATGCTCCCAAATGTATTGCAAATCCAAATACTGATCCAATTTAAGCCAAACCCTCCATCCCACAACCCACTCAGGTAAAATAAATACATTAAGTATCAGATCAACCCTAGAAATGCTCCCAAATGTATTGCAAAACCAAATACTGATCCAATTTAAGCCAAACCCTCCATACCACAACCCACTCAGGTAGTACACCACATTGCCCATAGCACAACCCAGGCATACCGTGAATCTAGTAAAACTTATCTATTATTCTATATCAGTAACTAACACAGGTCGTAATTATTATTCCAAATCACCAGTAACTAAAATAGATCTTTAACTGTTATTCTACACACGTAACTAATGGAGGTCTAAATTATAATTCTACATCAGTAACTGGTACAAATTATCAAAGGCAAAAAATTACGACTGTTCAGTAATCATATTCATACAATTTTTCTCTGAGTTACGACTTTTGAGTACCTTTTTTTTCAACTGAAACTTCTAAAAAAATTACTAACAATACTAATAACAGGAGAATAGCACTAACAACACAACAACTACCACTACAACTACTAAAAGTTGAAGCTGACTCGCAGGCACACAAATGAATTCCCAGCATGAAAGTTGAAATTAAAATTGCAGACAGATTATGAATATACAATAATCATATCAATTTATATAATTTTCCTCGAGGAGCTCTATTTGGATATCATTTCATTGCAAGTGAGAATGCTAAAAATAAATATGACGATGAGGATGACAACTAACACAACTAATATTGAAGAAGCTGATTAGTAGGCATGCAAATGAATTGCCAGCGTGAGAGTGGAAACTAAAATTGCAGAGATCCAACATAGTACCAATTAAAATCTTTAGCATTAATAAAAAAAATAACATGAACTATATCTTTTTTAAAGAAGAAAATAAGAACTAGAATCAACAAGAAAACAAGCGGAACAGCAGTTACCATAATTGCACGGCTTCGGGACAGGGGAAGCTCCTGCAGAAACTTCTCAAAAGCATCTAATCTAACTCTTCCCTTTATCTCAAGAAAGGAGGGCCATTCTTGTGTAGATGTTTTCTCCCCACTGTAAAGAAGAAATATTAGCAGAAAATAATTGAATCAGAGATTATTGTTATAAAAAACAAATTTCACAAAGCCCCAGAACCAAAGCAGACATCGCTTGAAGAATAAAATGTATGATAGATGGCAGCCTTATAGAAGCACTGGAACTCAATTAGAGACGCCCTCATTCACCCCAATAGATGGCACTGGGGCAAACAATAATACAGGCTGCTTTCACGTTACAATTTTTCACCATAATTAACCATTGATTCAAACATAGAAAGAAATGAGTCCAAAACAGCTTAGCTGTCTAAACACTATATTTGCAAAAGCTAACTGAAAAGGAAGAAACCTTGAACTGGCCTGCTCTCCCTAGACCATCCTCATTTTTTAGCACGTGTAACGCTCAATGAATTAAAATGCACAATCGCTAAATTTATAGGGGCTAATATAGTAACAATGAAAAAGATAATTTGGAAACATTAAAATTAAAAACAAATAAATAATTTCATATTTGATTACATGTTGAAATGGTTCCTTTGATAAACATGTTCTGGAAACTACAACTTTTCGGTATATCCTTCACTCTTGCACAATAACGCTTCTAAATTTTAATATATTAGCATACTTGAGTATTTTTACAAAAATAGCATTTGGTGGGGTTCGCATGCATATGCCATCAGCAAAAATAATTATGTTCACTAGATTTCAACACGTTCAAACACATGCAAATAAATCAATCAAATATGACTACATGTTGCTAAAGCTCTACAAATAAATATCAATCATTTTTGTGACCTTTTACCTATGCATCAAGTGGCAGCAATACGAGAAGGTTTTCAAACGTATAACTAAAGAAACCTTATTACATGGATAAAAGGGCCATTAAAAAATGCATGATTTTTTGTTTATACTTTATAATATGTCAATAAACACGGAAAGAGTGAATCATCTAATTTCATTGCATATTATCCATTGTGGTAGGTGGGCCTAACTAAACTGTTTATGTTGTGGGAGTGTTAAAGCTTATATATACAAGATGCAGTAAGATCACGACTAACATATTTAAATTTAGTTTGTACAGTGTGCCTGAATTGTATACAACTTTTACATAGGCATTATATGAAAGTTTCCTCTTATGCTTCTCTGTACATCACGTTGTGGGATAAGCTGTGGGGCCCACACATTTTGCAGATTTAGGAAACTGGATTGCGGAAGAGTTATTTTACTTCTCCAAAATTATAATATGATTATTTCTCAAAGTGACCCTATATAGTATGTGCTACTAAAGCACCATATAGACTCTTGCTCTAGCCATTAGTCGCACGACTTATCTATACAAACCCCTCAGGTTTTGCGGCTATATATAGTAATGATAAATCAGGAAAACTGCAATTAGTGTGTTGTACCTGTCTGTTTTTTTCCTAAAGGAAATATAGAAGTCATGTACTAAAGGAAGGTTGGTCCTTTTGATTTGTCCTCTTTCAATTCCAAAGCTTTGAGAAGTCAGCTATTTTTTGTGAAACAATACAGAAATTAAGTGCAAATTGGAATAATATGGGAAAGTTACTTATTGGACTAAGATGAAAATTTAATTGAGGACGTGTTAGTGAAGCAATAAGAAAGGAACATCTGAGAGTAGCAAATATTAGGAAATCTGGGGGCAGCAACTATAGGAACAGAAGAATGTTACACATGAATGGGATGAAATAAATAGCACTTGCCATGAACAGAATAAAATGAATCCTTTTTTATCCTGTCTCCTACTACGCTCACACTCTCTTCCCTCCCTAAAACCCCTCACACTCCATACCATTCTTTTCTGTCCCTGAAAATTCTCCACAAACAATCCTCTAGACCTTTATTCTCTGGGTTTCTTTAATATTGTTCAATGTTCAATTACACAGTTGATTCGTGTCAGGAATACTCTACCAAAACATTTTCTTGTCAATTAGGCGGAATGGATCAGATGGAGAGAGAGAGAGAGAGAGAGAGAGAGAGAGAGATTAATCAAACTGATCATTGACTGGATCAGTTTGTATCCAGGGGATCGTCACCTACACCTTTTCCTACACTTCCCTCACGTTGTCAGTTACCAATTGAATTAGGCTGAGACAACTAGACAAAAGTAATAAAAAAATTTATAAGTTGTCAAACTCTATAAATAACCATGAGTTTACCAATTTCTTCATCAAGATGTGGTGTGCAGTAGAAAGGAAGACCATCAGAATTTTCCGCAACCAAGAAGCAAGCTATCAAGTCCTCCCAAAAGGGGAGTTAAAACAGACCAGACAAACAAGAGGTTGACAGAATAGTTCATAGAAGAGAGCACATTTTTAACTTTTAGAGTCCTTTATTATCCCACATAATGATGATTTAACTTTATAGTATATTGTAAGAATATCCTATGTTCAAAAATTTCTTGTCATGTCAACCAGAGAAAAAAAGGTAAATAGCAAAGCTAGCTATGCCCAAATCACCACCATCACTGAGGTGCCCATGTCGCAAGATAGGCTCTACAAGACTTATTTTCCTGTTTTCCTTTTTGTCTCTCTTTTTCTTTTCCAATTTAAAGGAAATGCTGCATAGGCTTATTCTGTTATTACCAGCTATGGTCCTACACATACATGTGAAGAACAAACATCAAATAGGAAAAAAAAAAGAAGGAATTTTTCTTTCTTGTACATCATTTTTAATTTCCCATACATCAATGCTAGCTGAGACCCATAATACTCATTGTCATATAGGTATCAATGTTGAGAGAGTGCAAATAAGATGTACTTCAACATTTTTGAGGGGCCTCGAAGTGCACATGGGGCATTTAGGACCATGAGGTGATTGCCGCTTATGCTTCCAGAAATGAGAGCAAATGCAGTGTCAGTATCAAAACTCATTTGCACCTTATACATGAAGAAAGTACCTTATAAACCAGTCAAAATAACATTTTTTTAAAAATATCTTTTCTAATCTGATTAGAAACATATGATTGACTCAAAAACCTAAGGGGAGTGATTCTTAAGTCGAGCAAAATGCAAAATGTGTTTTGGCTTATCTATAGACTAAAGGTTATGTGTATTTACATCTATTTTATCTTTCAATCCTTTTAGTCTCGTATGTTTCATAATAATTAAACATTTTAAAATAAAAAATACTAGAAAATCCATTATGCGTATGCATCATGCTTTGAGAATAGGCATGGCTTCACCTCACAACTTCCCCTTTCTAAAAATTGTTTCACACGAAACATATGTCTACAGAACTTTGTTACTTGACTATAAGGCAAAAAGAACTAATTAAAAAACAACAAAAGAAACACCAGTTACTCATTAAAATTTTATTACAAAATTGAGAGACTTAATCAACGCTATTACACAACTTTGTTTTCAAGGAAAATCTAACCTTTCACCCCATGCACCATGATCAACATTTCTAGGCTTCTTTCAGAATATACTCACCAGAAATATTTGCAGATTAGGAAATACTGTACCATGTATCAACTGATCAGTTCTGCTACTTTTGAGTTCTATAAACAACTTGAAATTCAGTTTGGTTTGCATATATAACATCTGATAAGTTCTTGCATTACACCTCCTAATATTAAACTTATGTTGCATCCCTGAATCTAGCACCTACCTCCCCGGATATGCCTTTTTCGCACATGCACCATTTCTAAGTTTTAGTCTATGATATAAATATCCTGCTACAAATGATAAACCTTCGTTACGCTTCAGAAGTCATCAGTCTTTTGTTCAGTTTCTTCAAAATATTAAACATTGAGCTATAGTCCCCATATTATTTTACAAGCTACTAAATAATGCTCGATACATTGCAAAAGATCCACAAAATAAGAGCACGGGTACAAATCCTGGAAAGGGAATACAATTTCACCAATTTCTTTATACAATAAACAGAAGAGATCCAGGAAAACATTATATATATGGTAAAGTGGTTAATGTCCTGATGGCAAAAATATGATTTACGAGCTTAATGATTAGAAACAAGCAAAAAATAGTATGGTTCGTACAACCAACAATAGGAGTACACATCAAACAACAACAACTAAGCCTTTTATCCCAAGTATTTGGGGTAGGCTACATGAACCAAAAAAAGAATCACGCCGGATCGATCACTTTGATAGTTCTTCTCCATTCATTTCTATCAAGTAATATCTCCTCATTTAAACCTCTAGAATCCATATCTTTTCGTATCACCTCCACCCATATTTTCTTCCGTCTTCTCTGCGTTCTTTTAACTTGTTCTACATTGATAAACTCCCCTCGTCGAACTGGTGCATTTGTAGGCCTACGTTGCATATGACCAAACCATCGTAAGTGATTTTCTCGTATCTTCTCATCGATGGGAGCTACACCTATTTTAACACGAATATCTTCATTTCTCACTTTATCTCTCCTAGTGTTGCCGCATATCCAGCGGAGCATGCGCATCTCTGCTACACTTATCTTCTGTGAATGACGTTTCTTTATAACCCAACATTCCGTGCCATATAATAAAACTGGCCTAATAGCAGTCCTATAAAAACTTTCCTTCAATCTTATCGGAATGTTACGGTCGCATAAAACTCCCGTTGCCCTCCTCCATTT
>JAYEPQ010000020.1:26083428-26248428 GCA_036321105.1 Dracaena cambodiana
TTGGATCATCCATACATACTCTCTATGTTGAGATTTAGGGGTGCCTCCATATAGTTCCCTATGGAGACACCTTAGGTACACTGTATGGAATGCCAAATTGAGGGGTGTGTGTTTTTGTGTGTATGTGTGTAATACACAATTTTTTTTTTCTTTTTAGCTAAGAATATATACCAATTTCTTAGATTTTAGTTTTGATTTGACCATCCATCAAATTGATACAAAATTAACGGTTTTCGGTGAATGCATATTTTGAATCCACTTGATAGAATGCCAAATGAACACCAAAATTTGTAAAATTTAAGTTTAAAAAAACTAATGAGGCGGAGATCATGCTCTAAAAAAATAGATTAAAAAATAATGGGAGAACTAATTTTTGACCGGTAGCTTAGAAAACTTAATTGAGCTAGCGACTCATTTACAATATTTCACACGTGTGTGTGTATATGTACACACACACACACACATATAGGGATTATTGTAGGCGAACCGTCAGCTCATGAGAACTTACGTAAGCAAAAATATAATAATTTAACGATTTCTCTTCAAATTTTTCTAAAAATATGATTTATACATCCTTAACTTTTTTAAAATTAAATTTCATAAATTTTGGAGTACATTTACCTTTTCATTAAATAGATACAAAATGTTCTATTTACCGAAAAACGTTAATTTTGTGTCAACTTGATGGATAACTAAATCAAAACTAAAATCCAAGAAATTGGATATGAGAGAACTCTAGGGGGTCGATATCATAATCCGAAGAAAAGTTTTTAAAAAAATAATTGGAGATAGTGGAAATAAACTGTATCTCAGTTAACTTGCTTGAGGTATTGACTCATTTCCATTATTCTTAAATATATATATATATATATATATATATATATATATATATATATATGTATATATATATATATATGCACCCTTTGTGTCTTGCTGTCACTGCACGAGAAATAAATTATTTTGTTATATGAGAAAAATGGCAAAAGTGGTATTTAACCGCTCTTTGTTCTTCATCTAGACTCCAGGAAATTCTAAATGAGCACACAACTTGACTTAATGAGCACCGCACTCTAAATTGTAAAGAATTACATTTGTCACCTTTTTTTTTAACAAAGTTACCCTTCATCATTGTCTCATTCGAGCATTTTATCGAACACGCAGAGTGCAGCGATGACAGAATTCCAGGAAATATGGTCTCATTCGGGCAATTTGTTGAGCATGTTAAGTGCTTTGGCGAGATACCCGCCCTTAACGTACATTGTGATGTTAGTGTTAGGGACAATAACAGAGAAGAGTGGAGATTGTGCTTGGTGAGGGAGGCGTGGAGCTGATAGCATGTGTGTGGCCAGTTTAGATGAGACGTTAACTTGTGAATTTTGGGGGGGGGGGGGTGGTTGGCTAACCTGTCAGGTGGGCGAACGAGAGAGGGTGTGACTGCTGGACCAAGCGGGAGTGGGGGTGAGTGTGGGTGAGCCGGAAAGAGTGAGCAGAGATTGAGCCGGAAAGAGCGATGGGCTAGTTTGAGAGGATGCGGGTAGGAAAAATAGGTACTGTGGGTTTGAAAGGATTAAAATTGGAAGAAAGAGAGTGCTCACTAAGAAAAATCATCTCTAGTTAAAAGAAAGGTGGTGCTCATTCTTAAGCAAATGGTACTCACTAATTCAAGTGTTGTGCCCGTTTAGAATTTCCCCTAGACTCCAAGTTTACATGGGGGTGTGTTTGGTAACTAATATGGGTGTGATATATAATTTTAGATACTGTGTGGTGATTTTATATTGTTCGGTTTTGATTTGTAAATTTTTAAATACACTTGCAATAAATTATGCATTTGCAATTATTGTAACTGCAAAAAAAATACTTTTGAGCACATTCATAACACTCTCTCTCTAAAAAAAAAAAAGGATTTTTTAAACTCTAATTATTGATGGTAACTCCCAATCAAACTAAGTAATAGAAATTACAAAAAAAAATATTATTACAACTTAAATAATATAAACTATATTGCCGTGTTTTCCACTCTTCGAGTCCAGTCATAATCAATCGGACTGCCTATTGCGACGAAATCATCCAAATTAAGTTTTCATCAGGAATGTAATTTAGAGACTTTCGCAAATTGGAAAGGATTGATGCCATAGAACTAAAGCTCATTGGCATTAGAGAATTGTTTTACTAATCGAAAACAAATTAAACAATAAAGATTCCGACTTCGTAGGAGACAAATATAGTTAGATTAACTATGCCAACAAAAATGCAATAATGAATATGGACGAATGGAGATTATCATAATCGCGCACAGGGAAGATGGAAGAGAATTTAAATGTCAGAGCTCGTCATCAAGAGCTTGCCATCAATGGCAGTCACGGCCAGCCTTTGATGGTCCAAGGATAGTTTTGGAGAGAAGAACATGAAAGTTCAAAATCAATACTTGGCCATCAAATTCAAAATCTTAGTTGCCACTATTCTCATTTCTTAAATTATTATTTTTTTTAATCTTATTATTATTATTATTCTAGTTGCGTTGTTGCATGGCTGGCATTGACCAGATTGACCAGAGAGATCACAGTACAGGCGGAAAGAATCTCAATTTGGTGCAGCTGATGAGCTTCTCTCAGCCTGCAACTGAACACTTTGGTGGAGGCAAGGAATTTTAATTAGTTAAGGGTTGTTTAATGATTGATGAAGCTGCTAGGATTCAAAGATCAAATCAGGAGCTCGTTTATAACATGACATAAAGAAAAGAGACGAGATGGTTGTTCAGCGTACGTGTGGGCCCGTTTGGATCTTAGATGTGAGATGTGACATGACAGCGTGGGAACCTGGAAGCAAGAAGGAATGACCTGTTGCCAGCTGTGTATGCACACGGATAGCTATGCTGCTTCTGCATGAGAAACCACGCAGCAGCATGTTCCTGCACTGTTAGACCGGCCTCCTTTCATCATTTAGCAGCAGCGGATAGGAGTCGGATAGGATCTAGAAGGATCCAGTTAAGATGGACACGGCAAATTTCTGGAGACACTTCATTCATGAGGACATCCCAAAACAAAAAAAAAAAAAAAAAAAAAACTCTAATTTCTTAAAGGCACCCATCAAAAATCTCCATATACCCCACTCCTTCCCAACCCCCACCCTCCTCCTCTCCCATACCGGGTGCCCCCACTCGACAGCGATGGTAATAGATGAGTCTATGTGTCAATTTTTGGCCCGTTATATATAAAATTTTGAATTACAAATGAAAATTTTATTTTTTTAATTCAAAATTTTGTATAGAGTGGGGCAAAAATTAGTCCGTTAATGTGTCCATTACCATCCATACCACCCGGATCTTTTTGGGCCAAAGTACTATCTGTTTGCAAATTAAATAATAATTCAAAGCAAACCAAGTGAGAAAAATAAATCAAGCACCGAGCAAGCAAACAAGAGAACACACCGAATTTACGTGGAAAAACCCTTTAATGTGAAGGGAAAAAAAACAACGGGGCAACTTTGAGATAAATCCACTATAATAAAATAGGGTTTGCAATACTCAAGTTTATACCCAAAACTTGAGTTCAAGCAAATTGAAAATCCACAATATCAGTTCTATGAGAAAAATGTAATCTCACCATAAACTCCAAGATTTAACGAAGTCCAAACTGAAGCGAGATCTCAATATGAATACTCCAACTCCCAATTGATAAAGAACACAGAAAATCTTCTCAGAGAACTCCCCAATTTGCTCATGTGTGAAAATCACACCTGAAAATTAAAAGGAAAATCAGAAGAACTCTCTCCTTTCTTCTTCTTTTCTTCTTCTTTCTCTATGGTTGCTCGTATCTTGGCTTGCAGCTGAAAGAAAGGATTAAAGGACACCAATCCCTCTTTCCTCTATTTTTATCAATCTTATTAACCTAGTTTGATTTGTTTTAGGAAACTCAAACTATAAAATTCTAATTTGATTTATTTTAGGAAACTCAAATCATAAAATTCTAGTTTGATTTGTTTTAGAAAACTCAAATCATAAAATCCTAGTTTGATTTGTTTTGGGAAAATCAGACCATGGGCCTTTTGTAGGCAAGACACCCACAATAACCTCCCCCTCCAGCCTACTGAGGAAGGAGACTGATCTTTAACATATTAGTTAGAATCCATACCAGTCAGATCAGCGCAAAGCTCAAGCTTCTCTTTGGTCACAACTTTTATCATTATATCAGCTGGATTCTTTTCAGTATGAATCTTTTTCAACAGTATCAATTGTTCTGCCACTATTTGTCATAACCAATCGTATCTCATATCAATGTGTTTCGTCTGCGAATGGTAAGTAGCATTTTGCTCAAGTATATTATGCTTTGATTGTCACAATGAACTACAAACCCATCTTTCTTCAAACCCAAATCTTGAAGAGCCCATTTCATCAAAAGCATTTCTTTTCTTGCTTTAGCTGCTGCAATATACTCAATCTCTGTTGTAGATAAGGTAACACACTTTTGTAATCTGGACTGCCAAGATACAACTCCCCCTGCAAAAGTAAATAAGAACTCCGAAGTAAATTTTCTCCCATGCAGGTTACCCACCATATCTGCATCAGCATAACTCTCCAAAATTGGTTTTGAACCTTCAAAAATCAAACACATCTTAGAACTACCTTTCAAGTACCTGAAGATCTAATTTACTACCTCCCAGTATTCTTTACGAAGATTTACAAGAAACCTGCTGACTACCCTGACTGCATGAGCTATGTTTGGCCGTATACAAACCATAGTATACATCAAACTCCCAGTCGCAGAGGAGTAAGGAATAGCTGCCATGCTTTCTTTTTCTTCCTTTGTTAATGGATAAGTCTTCTTACTGAGTTTGAAGTGACCACCAAGTGGTGTCCTAACAGGTTTAACATTTTTCATATAAACCTCTTCAGCACTCGCTCTACATACTTCTCTTGTGATAAGCATAATTTCTTAGTTTTCCTATCAAGATGAATATGCATCCCTAAAATTTGTTGTGCTGGACCAAGATCCTGCATGTCGAAGAATTTCTGTCTTCAAACTACGAATCAGCTGACTATCTTGTCCAACTATCAACATATCATCTACATATAGCAGAAGAATAATGAAGTTACCACTATGCAATTCTCTGACATATACATAATGATCTGCATCTATCCATGTATAACCATGACCTACCATAAAAGAGTCAAACTTCTAATACCATTGGATTAGTGTTCGCCGCAAAAGTTTCTTTACTTCCTTCCATTGAATACAACTTAGATTACAATGAAAGTGAACAAGATGAAAAGAGAACAAACGAGAGGATTTTATATTTCAATCTCTCTCTTTTACAATATGTTGTGTGGGATCTGTGGCGATGGAATCTGTCGAGCAGCTCCTTTGGACGATCGAACGTCGAACTCTTCTCTCTTGAAGATAACGGCCGACTGTAGAAGATCTTCTCTGGTCTTTCACGAACTCAAGGCTCTCACGCGTAACTTGAATTCTCCAAGAGGAAAAGATCTCAATTGCCGAAAAACTTCAGATGCCGAAAAGAAGACCAGCCGAGCGGAAAAAGGAAGACCCCTAGGGTTTCACCAAGAAGGTATTTATAGCCCCAGGTTAATGCAAGAGTTTCTATCTAAATAGAACTCGTACTCATCAGGATTCCAATCAAATATCTTAGTTTTGATTTAAATCTCTGATTTAGAGTTCTGATTGGACTTGATTTGGGTATTTGGATAAGCCCAAATCATAATCTCAATCAATTTGAGATTCTGATTATCTGCTCACGCGGAGCTTAATCGCATCAAAATGCAGCGCTAAATAACTAGAATGCGGAGCTAACGCGGAGCTATTGATCATCTCTGCGTTTTACTCAAACGCGGGGCTAAACTAGTCAGACGCGGGGCTGCGGAGTTAGCTCCGCATTCTGTTGTGGAAAATCCTTTTTACTTAGAAATTTTCACTGCCAACAGAACTCCCTCCAAAGTTTTCAAAATGGCTTAGAATTTAGCAAATTTTGAAATACTTTGAATCTTTAGATTGGAAACGCGGAGTTAATCAACTTCACTTTTTCCGTGAAATGAGTAATTATTTCATTAATTACTCTTGAATTTCTACGCCGAATACCAAGCGGCGGAAATTCTGTTTAAATAGAGCTCTCGGCTCATCTTCTTCTTCATTCGGAGACTCAAAGAATTCTAAACTCCTGCAACCGAGTGAGCGATGTCGATGAACAATCTTCAACTGATCTCCGTTTAACTCTCCATAGATTTTCATCATTAGGATGTCGCTCCAGAAGAGTACGGCTTCGCGTACGTTGGCCGTGGAAGTAGACACTGCGGCGAACCAGTCTATGCAGCGATTGTTTGAAGGTAAAAACCTTAACTTTTGATCTTCTTAGAATCATTCTGAGACGTTTTGGCTCGGTTTAAACCGGCCAATTATTATTTCACCAGCGAGATCGCCATTGTTCTCCAGCCGTAAGGCTTGAAGGAGAAGAAGAAGTCAGAGAGGAACTCTGATCTTTTGCTATGCGAAATTATCGCGTCAACCTTGTGCATGAAATGCGGGGCTATCTTAATTAGCAATCGCGTTTTAATCGCGAGGCTATTAAAGAGAAGGCAGAGAGAAACTCTGTTACGCGAAGTTATCGCGTCATCCTCTGCGTTTTAAAATGCGAGGCTATTTCTTTAACTGCACGCGGGGTTATCCTTAGCTCCGCGTTCTCATACTTAGAAGATTTTCCAAATTTTGTGGAACTCCTGATTCTTCCTTTGCAGTGAACCGGATTCAGTCTGATGACTTGCTGACATCTCTGGCCAACGTGGAGTGTAGCTTTTCCCTGATATATCTTCAAAGGCTGGTTGTGCACCCATCTTCATTAGTAAAAGTAACTCTAAGGAAGCCTGAAACATACTCCTTGCAGTTTTCAAACCTCTGGCTCCTTTTGAAGGAGTTACAAGGACTCTGCGGCAGCCCATTAAGTTTTCTTGAGGATCATTTCTGTTAGATGACAATCTCTATTACTTTCCAAAGCGATAGAGATGATCATCTAAGGGCTTACAGTACTTCAAATTAAATTCGTTCATCTTCATTAGGATTCTTATAGCAGTATCTTCAGATAATCCACTAAGAACTTTAAACAGATCATAGTTGACATTTTCAGAGAATATCTCTTTTATGTGAATCCTGGAATTGAGCTTCAACACCCCGCGGAGGAATCTCGCCGTTAGGTTATTGATTAGTTGATGAATATGTAGAAGCTTTTGGGAGAGCTATAACTCCCTCTTTTTTGTAATCTCTTTTTTTATGAATAAAGGCAAATTATTTTCCTCTCTATCTGTCGGCTTCAAGAATCTTGCTTGCTTAACAAATAGATGGTTTATAATTTTGGTAAAATAATCTAAGGCTTACTTGCGTAACTTAGATCATTGATACCAAGATGATCGGGTAAAGATCATCTTAAGTTAGATGGAAGTGCCTAATTGCACCAGCCAAAAATCCAAGTTCTTCATAGGAACGCGAAACTAAAATACCAAGTCAATCTCGCGTTTCTGCAAAGTTACGCGGGGTTGCGCGGGGTTAATAACTGTTGGCAGTGAAAATTTCTAAGTTAAAAGGATTTTCCACAACAGAACGCGGAGCTAATTCAATAGCCCCGTGTTTGGTTACATTAACCCTGCGTTTGAATAAGACGCGGAGATGTTTAATAGCTCCGCGTTGATTCCGCAGTCTGGCTTATATTAGCCTCGCGTTTGAGTAAAACGCGGAGATGATCAATAGCTCCGCGTTAGCTCCGCGTTTTGGTTATTTAGCGTCGCGTTTTGATGCAATTAAAGCTCCGCGTAAGCAGATAACCAGAATCTCAAATTGATTGAGATTATGATTCTGGGCTTATCCAAATACCCGAATCAAGTCTAATCAGAATTCCATCAAAACTAAGATATTTGATTGGAATTCTTGATGAATGCGAGTTCTATTTAGATAGAAACTCTTGCATTAACCTGGGGCTATAAATACCTTCTTGGTGAAACCCTAAAGGATCTTTTGGAAGTTTTGGTAAAATTCAAGTACGCGCGAGAGCCTTGAACTAATCAAAACCAGAGATCAGAGTTCTTCTTCTTCTTGGCATCGGAAGCCTCCCATTGATCCTTTGGCAATTCAAGTACGCGAGAGAGCCTTGAAGCCTTTGCTGATCATCTTCTGAGTTCTTGAGAAGTTCGAGTTACGCGAGAGAGGCTTGAACAAATCAAAGCCAGAGAAGATCGTCTATATTCGGCCGATATCTTTAAAAGAGAAGATTTCAACGTACCGATCGTCCAAAGGAACTACTATAGATCCCATCGCCACAGATCCCACACTATTGTAAAAGAGAGAGATTGAAATATAAAATCCTCTCGTTTGTTCTTTTTTATACCTTGTTCACTTTCATTGTAATCTAAGATGTATTCAATGGAAGGAAGCGAAGCAACTTTTGCGACGAACAAACTGGCGACCACAGTGGGAGCCATCTCTTTCACTGATGAAGAGATTGTGGCACAATCGGACGTTGACTTGATCGGATCCGAAGTAGACACGCTGGTCGTTGCAATCGACCAGCAGAAGTACGAGGAGTTCCTCTCCTCCGGATCAGGTGACTTGGATGAGACACGGCACTATCGCCGTATGTACTCCAATGCCCGAGTGACGGGTAGAAAGGTATCCACCGAGAGACGGGGATCCTTGAAGACTACGGTTATAACGCCCGAGTCCACACAAGAAATCCTAACTGCGGAAGAGCTTCCGATTGCCGAAGAAGACATGGGAACTGGACTGACCAGGACCCAACTCCGGAACAGGAACCGGAGAGCGAGGCGTAGAGCCCTCAAAGCCCGCCTTGGACGTGGAGCTAACTCTAGAGGACGCGAGGCTATGGTCCCTCGCAAATTGGCTCGCGCTACCCGCGAGACCAATCTCTACCGCGTTAAACGCGAAGATACAACTTGCCTTAAAAGCAAGGAAAAGCCAGCGTGTGATTTTCCACGCGAGGCTGGTAATACTGGCGAGTTACGCAAAATTCCTGATACTCGCGAGTTACGCGAGTATAAAAATTATTCCAAGCCAGCGTGTGATTCTCCACGCGAGGCTATTACTGTGCCTAGCGAGAGACGCGAAGCCAGTAAGGGTTGCGCTAGTCGCAGAATACCCAACACTCGCGAGTTACGCGAGTATAAAAATTATTATTCAAAGCCAGCGTGTGATTCTCCACGCGAGGCTATTACTGTGCCTAGCGAGAGACGCGAAGCCAGTAAGGGTTGCGCTAGTCGCAGAATACCCAACACTCGCGAGTTACGCTAGTATAAAAATTATTCAAAGCCAGCGTGTGATTTTCCACGCGGGGCTATTACTGTGCCTAGCGAGAGACGCGAAGCCAGTGATACTTGCAATAAACGCAAGACTTCTGACACCCGCAAGGAACGGGAAGATGATTGGCAGATAGTTGTCAGTCGTAAAAACCGCGCTAAGCGCGAAGCTATGATCTGCGTCAATCGCGAAGATAAGCCAGCGTGCAAAAACTTCCCTTCACGCGGGGCTATTATTCCAGAGGCTAAACTTCCAAGGACACACCAAGCCAGCGAGAAACGCGAGGCTAGTGTGGATCAGCGCGGAGCTATTTTTCAGGCCCGCAATATGAAACGCGAGGCTATTCCTAAGCCACGCGAGGATCAGTCCGACCCCAGAGTCAGGGTTGATCAATCAAAGAAGCTTCAGTGGATTCCTAAACACTCTCAAGAGTTGAATGGACCTCTTGATTTCATGTCTAGAGGCACTGACTTCAGGGAGCATCTTCATAAGAAGAGAGGCATAGACCAACTTCAAGTTGAACATAGTTGCCATTGCCAGCAACTCATGACGACAGTATCAGCCGTGATGAATAACTGTGGCTGCAGTAAGAACAGGATATCTGTGTTCAACCGATTAAATGAGTCAAACCAGAATCCTGCTAAGAAGACAAGAACCACTCCCCTGAAACAAGGGAGAGCTGTAACTTCCAACATGGTAGGAAAAGGGAAGAAAATTGCAGAGACGGATGATGATTCAGAATCGAGCGATGTGAACTTCATCATATTACTCGACTAAGATCAGGAGCCGTCCCGCCCCGAAATTATAAAAAGCTCGCAGGGGTTTCTTACGACGAGGACAACGATAATTCCGCTATAGCCTCGCCTCCATCCTCTACATCATCTCGACTGCAGAAGTCAGCGTCGCACATGGCAGATAAATCTGGTGATATCAATCAGAGATATGAAGCTCAAGAAAGGATGATTCGAGAGCAACAGAAAACGATTGAAGACCTTAAGATGCTACTTTTAAAAGTTGTTGAAGATAATGCCAAACAGGGCAAGAAGACTCCAAATGAAGAAGAACAGGAGGAGAAAGCCCACTCGATGCATGAGGAAGAAGATAGATTTTCTTTCCATGATCCGCATGAAGAAAAGCTTGAAAAGTTACAGAATCAACTCGAAGCCTTGATGCGTAAAAAAGAGTTGAAGGAGTCAGGAGTCTCTAGACCATATCCAGCAGAATGGGATGTGGTACCCTATCCTCCAAAGTATAAGCCGCTCAAGTTGGAGCCCTATGACGGGAAGGGATCGCCCAGTCAGCACATCTATTATTTCTTGTCCCAAGCAGGACACTTAATGGGTAATGATCCCATCATGACCAAAGTATTTGCAAGTACTTTGCGAGGGCCTGCCTTTACTTGGTTCATGCAGCTGCCCCCAGGTACTATTAATACCTGGTTAGATGTTGAGAAATCATTTCTCTCACGTTTCTTCGAGGATGACACCGAGATAACGGTTCATTCCCTCCTTGCAACTAGGCAAGGGGAACAAGAAGCGGTTAAAGATTTCATAGAAAGGTTCCGGGAGAAGTCCGTACATTGTAAACACGGAATGATCCAGGAAACTCTAGTCGAGATATGTCGACACAACCTTAAGACCAATGTGCTCCTCAAAATGGGGGCCGTAGAATCTAAGACGTGGAGGGACCTGCTCAAACAAGGAGAGCAAGCTGAAGACTTGATTCGCCGAGTTGAAGAGTCCCGCGGGCCAAGAAGTGCTGGGGGTAGTAAATCATATACCCAAAACAACAGCAACAAGAATAAAGGGAAAGCAGTAATGTCATCAGAAACTGCTCCTCAGAAAACCAGTCCTCTGCCAGAGCCGAAATCTCAAGGTCAACGAGGGTCAAGGCAAATTAGACCGCAGCAAGAAAGGAATTACACTTTCAAAGCTGAACAGACACCAGTCCTCTTTCACCTGCTCCAAAAGAAGGGAATGCTAAAACTTTCGGAGAATAAGAAGCCAGAAGATGCGGGTAAGACTAAAGACCCAAATTACTGTCTTTATCACCGGAATGTTGGGCACCCTACTAGGGATTGTTTTCCCCTTAAGAACAGAATCCAAGCACTAATAGAGGCTGGAGTTTTGACGCTTAAGGAAGAGCAGAAGAAAGTCACTGCCAATATGGCAACCATAGTGGTTGGAACCCACGAGTTCCCCGCAGGAGTGACCCCAATCCCAAAGGGTGAGGCAGTTACAAAGAATCTTGATCCTTACAACAAAGCCCAAGAAGGACTTGTCCCCATAACAACCCAAAGAGGGAAAATTATGTGGGTTCACCCTGATTTGCTGGAAGATAAACAATGGACTACTTCAAGAGGTCCAGAGAAGAAGCGGGCTGTCAATACCATTTCTGCGGATATAAAAGGAGAATATATAGCTTCGGGGGTCTTCACAAGTTCTGAAGAAGAACCCGAAACTATGGCCACCCATCAAGATGGGGCAGGCCCTTCCGGTACTCGATCTGGAAAGACATATCTTAAGGACTACACCAGAGTGGATCCAAAAGATATCTATGCAGAACTCGCAAAGCCTGCGAAGCAGAAAAGACTTCGTTTCCAGAAGAATTCTACCAGAGATGAAGGAGCCAAAGAAACTCCCTTCGAATTTGACATAATCGCGCAGTTGGCTAATATCCCAGCGCGAGTGACGCTTTACGAATTGTTGAGATTATCAAAATCAACACGTGAAGCTCTAAGAGAGGCCTTGGCAGACTCTGAGTCGTTCCTAGCTCAGATTGTCGAGCTGGCCCTCGAAGAGCGGGACTCTTGCCCCCACTGTCATCAAGTGAGGAGGCAGGTCCCACAAATTATCTTCTCTCCAGAAGACATGCAGGTGAGGAATATAAAGCATAATAGGCCTTTATATTTCACTGGATATGTCGGGTCCACAAAAGTGGACCGAATTCAGATTGATTCAGGTTCTGCACTCAGCGTCGTGCCCAGTAGATTGATGCAGCTGTTGGGGATTTCCCTTCATCGCTTGACACCTACACACACTACCATCTATGGATTCAACGCTAATAATAGCCATCCTCTTGGTAAGATCCGATTGCGGTGTCAAATTGGAGACTTGAAAATGGAGGTTACATGCTACGTAATTGATGCTGATACCTCCTACAATATTTTATTGGGGCGACCTTGGATTCACTCTCATATGATAGTTCCGTCGACTCTTCACCAGTGCATGAAATATTGCGATGAGGAAGGAGAGGTCCGGACACTAATTGCTGACAAGCAGCCATTCAAAGGGTTGGAAAATTACTTCACAGATGCTGCACTCTACAAGCCAGCACATGAAGCCTCCAATGACAGTCTTAGCAAGTCTCCAAAACCCGACGACAGTGGCAATGAAGCCGACACTGAGTACGAGCTCCTTGGAGAAGATTACGGGGGTGATTACGAAATCAACCCTCACCTAGATCTTAGCTTAGGTCTTGATAACATAGTAGATGTAATAGAAAGTGAATGGGTTATTAATGAAAATGTAAAGTTAGTCTACGAGCATGCTGTAGCTACTGAGTCTGAGCCCTCTTGTACCTCCACCGAAGCGGATGGCCTGACCGAACTTGAAGTTCTGGCGGCATACCATTTGCCCCTCAGGTCTTCCCTCCTCTCTCAATTAAAAATTACCGAGGATCAAGGGCACTTCTTTGAAGTGCCTACCAGACAGAAGTCCCAAAGGCCGATCATGTTCGGCAAAGTGGCCACGTCGCCTCGACAGAGGCAAAGTAGTGAAAGTGATGAACAAACATCACCTCAATTTCACTTATATGAGCAAAGGTCCCGACAGATGATGGAGAAAATGGGATATAATTTTACCCAGAAGCCGGGATTAAACTTCGGAAAAGGGCGGCGGAATCTCATACCCTCGTTTAGACCGAGAGAAAAGAGCCCTGATTATTATCAGAAGACCCGCAGGGGGTTGGGTTATGTATCTACCCCACCTTCTTCACCATTAAAAGATGAAGAGAGTTCTTCGGATAAAGAAGAAACATCTTCACCAGATTATGATTCAGGTATAAGCACCGGTGCTTGGTTTCAATCTTTGACAGCCAATATGGTTTCAGCTGCACCAGAAAGCGACGAGGAACCAATCGACGTTCAAGATGATGCTTGGGCTAGGCATATGGATACTCTCTGGGATGTCCGCTTTGAACAGCGTGACCCGCCCACAGAAGATAAATTAATACAGGTTAATATGGGAACAGAAGAAAATCCGAAACCCATTTTCATAAGCGACACACTAACTCCTTTAGAAAAAGAGGAACTTATATCTCTTATCAAAGAGTATATAGATGTGTTCGCATGGAGTTATGAAGATATGCCTGGGCTTGACCCTCAAATTGCCACACACCGGTTAAATATAAAAGAAGATGTCAAACCTGTTAAACAGCAACAGAGGCGTTTTCGACCGGAATTGATGGAGGCAATAGTTGCTGAGGTCAATAAGCTTATACAATCCGGGTTCATCCGTGAAGAACAGCATTCTGACTGGGTGGCAAACATAGTGCCAGTTCGCAAAAAGAATGGCAAAATCCGGATATGCATTGACTTTCGAGATCTGAACGCTGCATGTCCCAAGGATGAATTTTCACTCCCCATCACCGACGTGATGATCGATAATACTTGCGGTTATGAGAGGATGTCCTTTATGGATGGCTTCTCAGGTTATAACCAAATCAAGATGCACCCGGATGATGAAAAGCATACAGCTTTCAGAACGCCACAGGGGGTATACTGCTATACGGTGATGCCATTCGGATTAAAGAATGCAGGTGCCACTTACCAACGCGCAATGAGCGCCATATTTAAAGAACACCTACGCAGAACAGTAGAGTGCTATGTGGATGACTTAGCAGTTAAAAGCAAAGACAAAGAAGATCATCTTCACGATTTAAGAGTGGTCTTCGATCTTATGAGGAAACATCATTTGAAGATGAATCCCACTAAGTCATTCATGGGGGTATCCAGCGGGAAGTTTCTAGGGTTCGTAATAACTTCAAAAGGAATTTTCCTCGACCCTGAAAAAGTAAAAGCGATTAGCGAAATGCCGCCTCCCCGCAATCTTAAGGAATTAAGGGGATTACAAGGAAAACTCGCTTATATTCGGCGCTTCATATCCAACTTATCTGGACGATGCCAACCATTCTCCAAACTTATGAAGAAGGGAGTGTCTTTCATATGGGATGAGGCATGTCAGCAGGCATTTGATGACCTCAAGGAGTACCTTACTAAGCCTCCTGTACTAATGGCACCAGCCCCTGGGCAGCCCTTCCTTATATATGTAAGGGCCATGGATAATGCTTTAGGAGCATTACTTGCTCAATATAATGAGCACGGCCATGAACATGCCCTCTACTATTTAAGTAGAACAATGATTGGGACCGAACAGCGATATACCCCGATTGAAAAAGAATGTTTAGCCCTAGTGTTTGCTGTTCAGAAAATGCGACACTACCTTTCGGGGCAAACAATTCATGTCATATCACGGGTTAATCCCCTGAAGATTCTGATGATAAAACCGGGATCCTTGAATGGCCGATTGGCAAAATGGGCGCTCTTACTGTCGCCCTATGACATACATTTTGTCCCTCAAAAAGCCATGAAGGGACAGGCAATCGCTGATTTCCTTGCAGACCATCCAATTTGGTCCAAATTAAAGCAGACATCAGAAGTCAACACAGTTACCGGAGAACAACCTTGGCAAATGTTCTTTGATGGTGCCGCGAGATGATCTGCTGCTGGAGTGGGGTTTGTACTAATATCTCCACATAAACATATATTGCCTAACGGTTACTCATTAACAGAACCGTGCACTAATAATGTAGCAGAGTACAATGCGCTCATTATCGGCTTAAAAATAGCCCTGCAACTGGGGGTGAACCATCTAGAGGCACATGGAGATTCTAAGCTCATTGTCAATCAGATGACAGGCGAGTATGAAGTCAGACATGAAGCCCTCATCCCCTATCATCAGCTAGCTATTGAGCTAGCAGGATATTTTGAACAATTCTACATATATCATGTATCTCGAAACGAGAACATTTATGCAGATGCTCTTGCCGCATTAGCAGCAACGCTGGCAATCCCGCCAGGTGAAGCTAAAAGCATCGCCATTGGTAGCAGAGAACTCCTCCACCCAGATGTGGTATCTCAAACCGAAGAGGTATGCCAGATTGGCTTAAACTTAGAGCCCCGTGATTGGCGATTTCCGTTTGTGGATTATGCTTTGCATGGGATATTACCAAAAGATCCTAAGGAAGCCACCTCAATAAAGAGGAAGGCCCAAAGATTTTATTATGACCATAAACTTCAGACTTTGTATAGAAAGTCAAGAGATGGTCTATTGCTACGCTGCATATCGAAAGCAGAAGCAGAACAAGTGCTGAAAGAGACACATGATGGAATATGTGGAGCTCATCAGCCCGGTCCCAAACTGGGAGACCGTATAAGAAGGCTGGGATACTACTGGCCGAACATGGTTACGGAAGCAATGGCATACGCTAAACGATATCATGCATGCCAAATACATGCCAATTTTATTCATCAACCCCAAGAATACTTGCACAATACCGTCGCAAGCTGACCATTTGAAGCCTGGGGAATGGACATTGTGGGGCCAATAACTCCCCCGTCATCCAGATGACATCGGTTTATTCTTGCAATAACCGATTATTTTTCAAAATGGGCCGAAACCGTGCCCATGAAAGAGGTGAAGACGACAGATGTGATCAAGTTCGTCAAGCATCATGTCGTTTACCGATTTGGCGTCCCCCGACGGATTATTCATGATAATGGTCCGCAATTCATCAGTCAGGGATTCTCCAGATTCTGCAATAAATTCAGAATCAAAAATATCGCTTCTACACCATATAACCCTGCGGCTAATGGGTTGGCCGAAGCTTTCAACAAGACGATCATCAAACTCCTTCGGAAGTTCGTCTCCTCCAATAAACGAGATTGGGATGAAAAGTTGGGAGAATGTTTGTGGGCTTATCGCACCACCGTTCGCACCCCGACTAAATCTACCCGTTTTCTTTGGTTTATGGAAGTGAGGCTGTTCTGCCTCTTGAAATCCAGATACCATCATTAAGAGTGGCTTTAGCCACAAAGATGACGACAGAAGAACGCCATCAGCAAAGATTGCAAGAACTAGAGGCGTTAGATGAAAAACGTCTCAGGGCTCAACAACAAATTGAGTTGTATCAAGCCCGAATATCTCAAACGTTCAATAAGAACGTTAAACCAAGGACCTTTAAACAAGGAGACTTCATTCTGGCTGTTAAAAGGCCAATGGTGCTAACCCACAAGACTAAGGGTAAGTTTGAACCCAAGTGGGAAGGACCGTTCATTGTGGAGACAGTCTACTCCAGTGGAGCTTATCGCTTAATGAATCAAGACGGCGATAGGATGATGATGCCGATCAATGGCAAATTTCTGAAGAAATACTATGCTTAATATCTCTGGAAGTATAAGCCTCCAATTTATCCAAGTTACGCAGATGAGCACTTGGACTTCTTCTATTCTGGTGATTTTAACCCGGTAAGCCTGGTGCGTTTGGTTCTCAAGTTTGAACCACCTCCAGTCTTTTCTTAGGCATGCGCATTGTGCGCCTCTGACCTAAAACCTGGTGCGTTTGGTTCTCAAGTTTGAACCACCTCCAGTCTTTTCTTAGGCATGCGCATTGTGCGCCTCTGACCTAAAGCCTGGTGCGTTTGGTTCTCAAGTTTGAACCACCTCCAGTCTTTTCTTAGGCATGCGCATTGTGCGCCTCTGACCTAAAGCCTAGTGCATTTGGTTCTCAAGTTTGAACCACCTCCAGTCTTTTCTTAGGCATGCGCATTGTGCGCCTCTGACCTAAAGCCTGGTGCGTTTGGTTCTCAAGTTTGAACCACCTCCAGTCTTTTCTTAGGCATGCGCATTGTGCGCCTCTGACCTAAAGCCTGGTGCGTTTGGTTCTCAAGTTTGAACCACCTCCAGTCTTTTCTTAGGCATGCGCATTGTGCGCCTCTGACCTAAAACCTGGTGCGTTTGGTTCTCAAGTTTGAACCACCTCCAGTCTTTTCTTAGGCATGCGCATTGTGCGCCTCTGACCTAAAACCTGGTGCGTTTGGTTCTCAAGTTTGAACCACCTCCAGTCTTTTCTTAGGCATGCGCATTGTGCGCCTCTGACCTAAAACCTGGTGCGTTTGGTTCTCAAGTTTGAACCACCTCCAGTCTTTACTTAGGCATGCGCATTGTGCGCCTCTGACCTAAAACCTGGTGCGTTTGGTTCTCAAGTTTGAACCACCTCCAGTCTTTTCTTAGGCATGCGCATTGTGCGCCTCTGACCTAAAACCTGGTGCGTTTGGTTCTCAAGTTTGAACCACCTCCAGTCTTTTCTTAGGCATGCGCATTAGCGCCTCTGACCTAAACCTGGTGTGTTTGGAGTACCCAGTTCGAGTTACGCGATAGAGCCTTGAACCGCCTCCAGTTTGGTTCTCAAGTTTGAACCACCATCAGTCTTTTCTTGGGCATGCGCATTGAGCGCCTCTGACCCAAACCTGGTGTGCTTAGTTCTCAAGTTTGAACAGCCCCCAGTCTTCTTTTAGGCATGTGTAATTAAGCGCCTCTGACCTAAAAAGTATGAATCGCCCAACGCCAACTAGGCAATGGGAAGAGAACGAGTTTCTCGCCAACCCATCATGCTGGGGTAAAAGTATGAATGGCCCAACGCCAACTAGGCAATGGGAAGAGAACGAGTTTCTCGCCAACCCATCATGCTGGGGTAAAAGTATGAATTGCCCAACGCCAACTAGGCAATGGGAAGAGAACGAGTTTCTCGCCAACCCATCATGCTGGGGTAAAAGTATGAATCGCCCAACGCCAACTAGGCAATGGGAAGAGAACGAGTTTCTCGCCAACCCATCATGCTGGGGTAAAAGTATGAATTGCCCAATGCCAATTAGGCAATGGGAAGAGAACTAGTTTCTCGCCAACCCATCATGCTGGGGTAAAAGTATGAATTGCCCAATGCCAACTAGGCAATGGGAAGAGAACTAGTTTCTCGCCAACCTATCATACTGGGGGTAAGAGTATGAAATTAACTACCCGACGCTGATTAAAGGCAAAGGGGAGAGGAAGTGAATTCCTCGACAACTCACCATGTTGAGGGGAATAACATGGCTAGCCCAACTCAAACGGTAGTTGGTAAAGGCTAATCAAATCCGTTAATAGCTGGGGGTTTGCTAAAAATCCCATATTAAACGTTAATTGTTATTTCGGTTCAAGAAATTGAGCATAAAACGGTACCGAGATAAATCATTTTGACGACAGGTTATTTGTTGGGCAAGCAAATCTGTTTTGAAGCCGGCAAATAAAAGAGTCAAGAGAATCATCTTTATTAAGGTGAAGATACAAAAAGAATTTCAAAGAAACATAGTAAAGTTATCTCTCTCCTGTTTACAAAGTTCTTATTACAAAGAAGATAAAAGGGTAAAGAGAGATGAAACTATTGGCCTCCCAGAAGTCTCAATTGGTTTATTGTCTCGTCCAAATTTCTACGATGAGAAGCCTCCACGGTTTGCTGAGCTTGCCTACGCAACTCATCATCACTTATTGAAAGTTGTTGCTGACGAGATTCTTCTATGGCACGATTCCTGGCCATCTCTTCCTGCTGAATCTGCTCCTGCTGGACAAGCAACATCTCCCGTTTCTTAACAAATTCTCTTAATCGGAGTTCATTTTCTATCAAGGTGGCCCGAGCTCTCGCAATCGTCTCCTGGGCTTTAGAGATGGCCGCCTGATTTTCCTCAATTCCGAAGTTTACCCTTTGCAGGTCGCCAATAACGGACTCCCGACTGGCCTGGAGCTCTGTCAGCTCCTGAGACCATCTCTCCTCCTGCTGCCTTAAAATATTTCTTCGAGATAAAGATTCTGCTCGAAGCCGCGCCAGCTCTATCTCAGTGATCGCCTCCACATCCGCCTGACGGAGTGTGTGTAGCGTGGTCACCTGCTCTTCTAAAGCTGCAAGGCGGGCCCGGTATGGAGCTGCTCGATCTTGTCCACCGAATTCTTCGATATTTCCTAAATACCGGAGTAACAGTGGACGTGCGAAGTTGAAGGAATCATGGCCAGCAAGAACCATCTCGACACATCTTCTTAACAAATACATAAAATCCTCGACAGTGAAGCCAAAAAGTCTTTCAAGAGGATTTGCAGTGTCGGTAGGCAAAGTAGGCAATGCCAAAAGGGGTGTCGTGAGCAAGGGAGCAGTAGTGGCTGGGATTGGAGAAGAAGAAGCCCGTCCCTGCATTAAATTCATGATCTGAGGGACCAGTAGAGCCAGTGCAGATCTGGAAGAACTGGAGACCCCAGACGAAGTACCGTCGGTACAGATCACTTGGGTACCCCCACCAACAGGAAAAGAAGATGGGACCACTTCGCCTGAAACTCCTTCGGTGGGAGAAGCATCTTCGAACGAGAATTTCAAATTATTCTCCTCCCCTGCTGGAAGGCTTGGAGTCGGAAGAGTTGCAGATATCTCAGCAGCCACGACAACAGACGACGTTAAAATCGCTGACTGAGAAGGCGCTCCAACGACCGTGGGAAATGTCTCAGAAGAGCAAACGAGTGTTGGAGATGGCATGCTAGGAGAAGGTGTAGCCTCATTAGCAGCAGCTGCGATAATGACTTCTGTTCTCTCATCGCTCCCCAGTTCGTCAATTGGGGGAATTAAGGAGGAAACAGATGCAAGAGCCGGTGTGGAATAATCAGCCGCAAACTCACTAGCAAAGCTACCTACACCACCAACAGAGCCAGAATGGTCCATTCTATCGTCAGACTCTACTTGGGTAGTCGAGTGCATTGGCGAAAGAAGTTGATCACCTGCATTTCAGAAGACCAGAAAAGCAGTGTTACGTTAAAATAATAACAGGCAAAAGATAAAATGCTAAAGGCCATATCAGGCGATACAAGTCCAGTTGTCGGACTTGAAGGGGGAGCCATTGTCGTTTCCAGCAATGTACCCGTCTCGCTACCCGTTAGTTGCGCCCCAGGTTCTGCTACAGGCTCAACGGCCGAAGGAGCTGAAATCTCAGCAACACTTGGAGCTTTGGCAGGTTCATCCTCCCTTGCCAACGCTGGGGGTACAGCTGAAGCCATCAAGTCGGAAGCAAGTTTGATAGCCACTTCTTGGGGGACTATCAAAGTTTCATGTGTCAGTTTTTGCTTCTTACCCGGCCTTTTCTTTAAAGTACCGCGGCGTTTGAGAGTTGGACTCAGGGAACGACTGACAACAGGCTGAGAAACTCCACCAGCACCAGCATTGTCATCATCATCACCGGCATCATCGTCTGATTCACTGATGTCCGAAGGCTCAGCCGCAGCGCCAAGGAATTTTTCCATTCCTTTTATCCTTACCCTAGAAGCACCCTGACGGCTAATATAGAGGGCTTCAATCTCTTTGCAACAACTGCGATTGAGTGAGAAGCCGGGCACGTCAGCATTCGCAATGTTGAACCAATTGCAGAAGCTGAGGGTCATGGCCAATTCTGGCACCTTCTGGGGCAAGGAGAATTCAGCTTCGGTCCCGCCCGCTGCAAAATGGAACCAGCCACGAGCACCCTCGTATAAATTCCCCTCGTAAGCAAGATCTTTATTTGGATTGCCCACATAAAGTTGAGAATATCCAAACTGGCGAGCAAAGCGACTCGGAGTATATGGCTCAATCTGACACCTGAGATCTTGACGATACACCAAGTGTCCGGGACGGATGTTGAGAAGCCACCAGAACGCTCCTGCAGATAAAGTAGTGAACTTATCTGCTCCCATGGCATCCTTTAGCCTCGTCCCATATCCTCCGCCGGGAAAGTCAGGAAAACAACGGAAGATCTCGTAATTCTGAAAGCTACGAAGAGTCTTCCGAATCTGGGACATATAATTCTGCCTCCATGAAGAACGTTCATACAGTTCTACAAGGAAGCACTTTTCGCCCGAACGACGCTCTGGCGCGCTCATTAAAGAGGGACAGTGCAAGACAAGCCACGCCATCAAATAGGTGTAGGGCATCTCCACCCTAGGGTTTGGAGTTTTCGGTTGAGCAGTCTCTTTCGACTTGCCCTTTCCTTTCCCCTTGACCTTAATAGTAGGGAGAAAATCACGACAGAATACCCTCAGTCCATACTGCAAATTGCATACCATAGCGGGAAGGAGTCCAAGGGGTTGGCCGTATGCAAGAAGAACCGCTGGATATACCACGGTCACTGCAATCGCTTCCTTGGGCAATGACGGCACGACGCATCTTTTGAGCCACAACATCAAAAACCCGGCAATGAGACCTCTGTTGGAGATCGAAAATTGGGCTTGATAGTGATAGCTCTTAAATGAAGTACCGGGACCGTATCCATTCTCATTGGATTCAGTGGTATAATATAATAGATGGCGGCCCTTAGCAATACGGTGATCAATCTCTGAGCCATAGATGGATGGATGACCATGAATAGTGGCCGAGCTATCCTTAGAATTCAGGTTGGCAAAAAGGTATTCGGCCCACTTCTTGTGTCCAATACCGTGATTACGCGCACCCGTCAAGTAAGCGCAAATATGATAATGGCACATCATCTCCCAGTATGTGGCATGGATGCGCTCATCCCTTGCCAGTAGCATGTTCAGCTCCTCGGTGGTAGGGATATACTCCTCGTAAGGGACTTCGCCCATCGAGAGCCCAGAAACCTCAAACATCTCGTGGAGAGCGAACCCTAGCTCACCCACTGGTGTAAAGAAAGTACAGGTTTCAGGGTTATACATCTCCAAGAGGCAGTAAAAGTGATAAGCACTCTGGGGAAACCCGAATTGGACATTTCTGATGGCTTTATACAAGCCAATATCATTTAAAATGGGCTCGTGGGAATCCAGCATGTACTGAACAAGGCGTGCCCACCACATATTGTTAGAAGAATGAACCCAGCCAGGCATCCTGAAGTCGCTAGCCGGGTACTGACCATCCTTCGCCAAGAACTCACTTAAGAAAGTTCGGGCACGAGATGGGACTTCTCCCATTGGAAGCTCCTTGCCAAATCGGCCTGGAAGCAAGCCAGTAATGCATCTGGGGGAACCATCTTGATAAACCCCTTTTGCACCAAATTTGCCTGTTGGGACGCCATCTTGCTCTTGAGTCAGTCCCCATTTTAATTCTCGAGGCGTCGCTAGCCTTTGAAGATAGACCAGATGATAGCTACGATCCATTCTAGGCAGAAACATCAGCATTTCGCCTGAGTTATATAACCAAACATGCTCCTCTTCAGAAAGGATCTTATCTGAGTGGTCCATCTGGTCTCCAAAGAGGAAGGCGGGTTTCTCCATCGCCTTTCTGTTCACATCTTCAAAAGCTGCGTCAGTTATGATTTCTCGCGCAGTAGTAGGGTGGTACTTGATCAGCTTCTCCTTGCGTTCTTTCGGGTCTGGTTTATATGAGGGCAGGATGGTAGTGAAACGAAATTGGCCGGAGGGATCAGAACCCCCAGCAAAGCCGAAGTAGTTCTTGTGGGGAAGAGATTCCATCGAATACCCTACTGCAAAAAGAAAGCAGAGTGAGAGAAGTTTCTATAAGACAGAAAAAATTCTCTAAGTATGGACGCGCGAAGCTAAAAATTAGAACGCGCGAAGCTAAGAATAGAGCCACGCGAAGCAAAAAATTAGACCGCGCAGAACTTAAAAGAGCCTCTCGTTTTCAGCGCGATTGCTACTTAAAATAGCCTCGCGTTTTCAGCGCGACTGCTACTTAAAAGAGCCTCGCGTTTTCAGCGCGATTGCTACTTAAAAGAGCCTCGCGTTTTCAGCGCGACTGCTACTTAAAAGAGCCTCGCGTTTCAGCGCGACTGCTACTTAAAAGAGCCTCGCGTTTTCAGCGCGACTGCTACTTAAAAGAGCCTCGCGTTTCAGCGCGACTGCTACTTAAAAGAGCCTCGCGTTTTCAGCGCGACTGCTACTTAAAATAGCCTCGCGTTTTCAGCGCGATTGCTACTTAAAATAGCCTCGCGTTTTCAGCGCGACTGCTACTTAAAATAGCCTCGCGCTTTAAACGCGAGGATGACGCGATAGCTTCGCGTAAGAAGGCAGTCAGAGACTTTTCTTCTTCTCCAAGCCTTACGGCAGGAGTACGGCGATCTCGCCGGTAAAGGAGTTGATTGATCAGTTAAAATTAAGCCAAATCACTCTAGAAATGTTCTAAAGAGTCTCGATGGAGAGATTCTTACCCCCGATAGGCGAAATGTGGCTGGCGCGTCGCTGCCTTGGCCGCCGCCACCACTGCTTGCGCCAGTCGCCGAAGATGGAGCCGCTCGAGAAGTAGCACGAGTTTTGGGAGCCATTGCTGAGAAAAATCGACTGAAAATTTGGAGAAACTCGGTCGGAAGAAGATTGGGTCGTCTGAACTCTGATCGCCTGAATCTCTAAGTTTCTGGAAAATTCTCAAATAGAGTGAGAAGGATAAGAAATAGAGATTTCTTTTAAATCGAAGGAACCGCCTCTTGGAATTCGGCGCGAGTTTCGGAGAAAGTGACTGGTCAGTTACTCTCTAAAACGCGAAGCTATTAGCCTCGCGCGACTAAGAAAAAGCGAAGTTGATTAACTTCGCGCAACTATACAAAACGCGAGGATAGCCTGTGCCTTAGCTTCGCGTTTTCATGGAAAAACTTAGATTTTCTGATGAGTGCAATTAAGCGCTTCCGTCTAAGTTAAAGCGATTCTTATCCGATCATTTGGATTAGTAATCTAAGTCGCGCAGAAGTGCCTTAAACTATTTTACCAAAATTATTAACCATCTGTTTGTTGAGCAAGCAAAATTATTGAAGCTAACAGATAGAGAGGAAAATAATTTATCTTTATTCATGAAGCAAAAGATTACAAAGAGGGAGTTATAGTTCTCCCAAAAGCTTTTACATGATCAAACTCATCAAATAAGCAAAAAACAATAAGATTTCTCTACGGGGTGTTGAAGCTCAGTTCCCTGGTTCACATGCAAAAGGAATTCAGGATTTCTCTACGGAGTGTTGAAACTCAGTTCCCTGGTTCACATGCAAAAGATCTCCTCTGCAAATGTCAATTCGGATCTGTCATCTGAAATGAAGCACGAGAGGAAAGGAAAATGCTGCACTGAAGCGCAATTCTGCACTGCAAGTGCTGCAGCTCCTTATTTACAGCCCCTTCAGGAGTTTATCTCTCGGAGCCAGAGCTTGAAACTTGTAACTATGTTGTAAAGCATATGCTTCTGACTTCCTTAGAGTCACTTCTGCTGATGAAGATCGATGGACCCACATACATTCCTCTTCAGAAAGGATTGGACTTACTGCAAAAGGAACAGAGTTTCCAAAAGAGTGAAAACGCGGAGCTAAGCTAACTCCGCGCACAGTTAAAGAAATAGCCTCGCGCTTTAAACGCAGAGGATGATGCAATAACTTCGCGTAAAGGGGGACAAGATTTCTTTCTGCTCTTTCCTTCTCTTTCAAAATTCATCGCGACTGCTAATCAAGGATAGCCTCGCAATTCATCGCGACTGCTAAGCCTCGCAATTCATAGCGACTGCTAATCAAGGATAGCCTCGCAATTCATAGCGACTGCTAATCAAGGATAGCCTCGCGGATTCATTGAGACTACTAGTAAAGCCCCGCGTTTCAAGCGCAGGGACGACACAATAAAACGGCGATCTCGCCGACAAGACAAAGCAATCGTCCAGGTTAAAATCAAGCCAAAATATCTCAGAATGGTTCTTAGAAAACCAAGAGATGAGGTTTTTACCTTCGGAAGACGCTGCATAGACTGGTTCGCTGTTGCGTTTACCTTCACGGCTGCTGCCATTAACGCCGGCCAACTTGCGAAAAGCCAGACTCCTCTGGAGAAACATCCTATGAAGAATTGAACGAAGATAAGTTGAAGATCATTCGTGAGTCACTCGAGTTCTCAGAAATTCTTCGGATGAGATGAAGAAGAAGATGAGTCGGGAGCTCTATTTAAACAGAATTTCCGTCGCTTGGTATTCGGCGTGGAAACTCAGGGTAATTAATGACGTAATTACTCATTTCACTGAAGACGAAGTGAAGCTGATTAGCTCCGCGTAAGTGAGCGTAGCGCGAGATAGACTTGGTATTCTAACTCCGCGTTTCAGTTTAGATATCCAAAGTATTTCAAAATCTGCTGAAGTCTAAGCCATTTTGAAAACTTTGGAGGGGGTTCTGTTGGTAGTGAAAATTTCTAAGTTAAAAGGATTTTCCACAACAGAACGCGGCGCTAATTCAATAGCCCCGCGTTTGGTTACATTAACCCTGCGTTTGAATAAGACGCGGAGATGTTTAATAGCTCCGCGTTGATTCCGCAGTCTGGTTTATATTAGTCTCGCGTTTGAGTAAAACGCGGAGATGATCAATAGCTCCGCGTTAGCTCCGCGTTTTGGTTATTTAGCGTCGCGTTTTGATGCAATTAAAGCTCCGCGTAAGCAGATAACCAGAATCTCAAATTGATTGAGATTATGATTCTGGGCTTATCCAAATACCCGAATCAAGTCTAATCAGAATTCCATCAAAACTAAGATATTTGATTGGAATTCTTGATGAATGCGAGTTCTATTTAGATAGAAACTCTTGCATTAACCTGGGGCTATAAATACCTTCTTGGTGAAACCCTAAAGGATCTTTAGGAAGTTTTGGTAAAATTCAAGTACGCGCGAGAGCCTTGAACTAATCAAAACCAGAGATCAGAGTTCTTCTTCTTCTTGGCATCGGAAGCCTCCCATTGATCCTTTGGCAATTCAAGTATGCGAGAGAGCCTTGAAGCCTTTGCTGATCATCTTCCGAGTTCTTGAGAAGTTCAAGTTACGCGAGAGAGCCTTGAACAAATCAAAGCCAGAGAAGATCGTCTATATTCGGCCGATATCTTTAAAAGAGAAGATTTCAACGTACCGATCGTCCAAAGGAACTACTATAGATCCCATCGCCACAGATCCCACACTATTGTAAAAGAGAGAGATTGAAATATAAAATCCTCTCGTTTGTTCTTTTTTATACCTTGTTCACTTTCATTGTAATCTAAGATGTATTCAATGGAAGGAAGCGAAGCAACTTTTGCGACGAACAATAACTTCGCGTTTTTCCATCATCACGCGAGGCTAATAGCTTCGCATTTTTGGAAAGTAACTGATCAGTCATTTTCTCCGAAATTCGCGCCGAACTCCAAGAGGCGGTTTCCTTCATTTAAATGAAATCTCTATTTCTTATCATTCTCACTTCACTTGAGAATTTTCCAGAGACCTTAGAGATTCAGGCGATCAGAGCTCAGGCGACCCGAGCGTTTCCCGAACGATTTTCTCCCGATTTCCCATCGATTTTTCTCAACTTTTTCAAGCAATGGCACCCAAGACTCGCGCTTCTTCTCGCGCAGCCCCATCGTCGGTGACTGGCGCAAGCAGTGGTGGCAGCGGTCATGGCAGCGACGCGCCAGCCCACTCTTCGCCTATTGGGGGTAAGAATCTCTTTATCGAGACTCTTTAAAACATTTTTAGAGTGATTTGGCTTGATTCTAACCGATCACCTCTTTTATCGACGAGATCGCCGTACTCCGGCCGCAAGGCTTGGAGAAGAAGAAAAGCCTCTGGCTTTCTTCTTACGCAAAGCTATCGCGTCATCCTCGCGTTTTGAAGCGCGGGGCTATTTTGAGTAGCAGTCGCGTTGAAATGCGAGGCTATTTTGAGTAGCAGTCGCGTTGAAACGCGAGGCTATTTTGAGTAGCAGTCGCGTTGAAACGCTAGGCTATTTTGACTTTTGCGCGGTCTAATTTTTAGCTGCGCACGGAGTTACTTTTAGCTTTGCGTGGTCTAATTTTTATCCTCGCGCGTCCATACTTAGAAAAATTTTCTGTTTTGTAGAAACTTCTCTAACTCTGGTTCTTTTTTTTGCAGTAGGGTACTCAGCGGAAGCTCTTCCCCATAAGCACTATTTTGGCTTTGCTGGTGGTTTTGATCCATCAGCCCAATTTCGCTTTACCACCATCCTGGCCGCATACAAACTAGACTCGAGAGGGCGCAGGGAGAAGTTGATCAAATATCATCCCACTACTGCACGTGAAATTATCACTGATGCAGCCTTTGAAGATGTGAACAGAGAAGCATTAGAGAAACCCGCATTTCTTTTTGGGGGCCGATGGAGCAATCAGACGAGATCCTATCTGAAGAGGATTGCATGTGGCATATAACTCTGGTGAAGTTTTAATGTTTCTGCCTGGAATGGATCGTGGCTACCCCCTGATCTACCTTCAGAGGTTGGCGATGCCTCGTGAGTTAAAGTGGGGACTAACTCAAGAGCAGGATGGCGTCCCAACGGGCAAATTGGGCGCACATGGGGCTTATCAAGATGGCCTCACTAGATGTATTACTGGTTTGCTTCCAGGCCGTTTTGGCAAGGAGCTCCCAGTAGGAAAAGTCCCGATCCGTGCAAGAACTTTCTTAAGTGAGTTCCTGGCAAAAAAAGGCCAATACCCGGCTAGCGACGTCAGGATGCCTGGCTGGGTCTACTCTTCTGGCAACATGTGGTGGGCTCATCTTGTTCAATACATGTTGGACTCTCATGAACCTATTCTGAAGGAGATTGGCTTGTATAAGGCCATCAGAAACGTTCAATTCGGGTTCCCTCAGAGTGCTTACCATTTCTTCTGCTTTCTTGAAATGTACAACCCCAAGACCTGTATTCTTTTTACGCCAGTGGGTGAGCTAGAGTTTGCTCTCCACGAGATGTTTGAGGTATCTGGGCTCTTAATGGGTGAAGTCCCATACGAGGAATATATCCCCACTACTGAGGAGTTGAACATGCTACTGGCGAAGGACGAGCGCATCTATGCCACATACTGAGAAATGATGTGCCACTATCGCATCTGTGCTGACTTAGCAGGTGTGCGTAACCAAGGTATCGGCCACAAGAAATGGGCCGATTACCTCTTCGCCAATTTGAATTCTAAGGATAATTCAACAACTATCCATGCCCATGCTCCTGTCTACATCACAGAGATCGATCGCCGTATCGCCAAGACCCGGCTAATGTATTATACCACTGAATCCAATGAAAGTGGATTCGGTCCTGGTATCTCTTTCAAGAGTTACCACTATCAGGCTCAGTCCCCAGTGTCTAACAGAGGCCTCATTGCTGGGTTCTTGATATTGTGGCTGAAGAGATGTGTAGTGCCATCACTGCCAAAAGAGGCAATTGCAATGACTGTGGTCTATCTAGCAGTCCTCCTCGCATACGGCCGTCTTTTCGGACTTCTTCCCGTTATGGTGTGCAATCTACAGCATGGATTGCGAACACTCTGCAATAACTTCATCCCTGCCGATAAGGGCAAGAGAAAAGGGAAAGGCAAATCGAAAGAGATCGCCCCGGTGAAAACTCTGAACCCTAGGGTGGAGCTTCCTTACACTTATCTGATGGCATGGCTCGTTTTACACTGCACATCTCTGATGAGTGCCGCTTCACGCCGCTCAGGTGACAAGTGTTACTTTGTGGAGCTATACGAGCGCTCCACATGCAAGCACCACTATATGTCCCAAATCCGTAAGACTCTCCGGCAACACCAGAACTATGAGATTTTCAGGTGCTTCCCCGACTTTCCTGGTGGAGGATACGGATTGAAATTGAAGGATATTGCAGGAGCAAACAACTTTATTGCCTTATCCTCCGGAGCGTTCTGGTGGCTTCTCAATATCCGGCCCGGGCATCTGGTGTACCGTCAAGACGGTAAATGTCTTATCGAACCGTACATCCCGAGTCGTTTTGCTCGCCAATTTGGATATTCCCAACTTTATGTGGGTAATCCAAGCAAGAGTCTTGCCTATGAGGGGAATTTGTACGAGGGTTCCCGCGGTTGGTGGGACCGGAGCTGAATTCACCCTACCCCAGAAGTTGCCAGAATTGGCCATGACTCTCAGTTTTTACACATGGTATAACATTGCAAATGCTGACGTGCCACATTTCTCGATCAACCGAAACTGTTGCAAGGAGAATGAGGCGTTCTACATTAGCCGCCAAGGTGCTTTCAGAGTTAGAGTAAAAGGAATGGAAGAATTCCTTGGTGCCGCGGCTGAACCATCAGATGTCAGTGAGTCTGGCGATGATGATGATAATAATGACGATGACAACCCTGATGTTTGAGGGGTTCCCCAACCTATCGTCATTCGCCCCTGGAGCCCGTCCCTCAAACGCCGCGGTGTCCCAAAGAGAGGGCCTGCCATAAAGAAGAAGAAGTTGGCTCCGGGAGCTTTATTAGCCCCCCAAGAAGCAGCTGTCAAGTTTGCTTCGGATCTGCTAGCTTCCACTCTACCTCCAGCGCCGGCAGGGGGGGTGAACCTGCTGGAGTTTCAAGTGTTCCCGAGATTCCGGCTCCTCCGACCGTAAAACCCGTTGAACACCCTACGGCGCAACCACTTGGTAGTGAGATGGGTACGCTTTTGGAGATGACGGTGGCTCCCCCTTCAAGTCCAACAACTGGACTTGTATATCCAAGTATAGTTCTTTCAGCTTTTAAGCTCTTTGTCCATTATTTACTTTATCATTATACATAACACCATCTGCTTGCTTTCTGAAAATGCAGGTGGTCAGCCTCTCTCACCAATGCACTCGACTACCAAGGGGGAGTCTGAGGAGAGGGTGGATTACTCTGGCATGACTGGCTCAGTGGGTGGTTTGGGCAGCTCTGCCAGTGAATTTGACGCCGACTATTTCACGCCGACCACATGCCCAGTTCCCTCATCAATTCCTCCCATAGACGAACTAGGAAGTGACGAGAGAACGGAAGTTGTTATTGCGGCCGCTGCAAAAGAGGCTACACCGTCTCCAAGTATGCCGTCTCCAACACCACCGGTCTGCTCCACAGAGACCTTTCCAGTGGTCTCTGGTGCACCTTCTGTTCCTCAGTCAGCGGTCTTAACATCATCTATCATTGTGGTTGCTGAGACATCTGCTACTCCTCCAGCTCCAAGTCTTCCAGCAGGGGATGAGGAAAACTTGAGATTCTCATTTGAAGCTACTTCTACCACTGGAGGAGCTTCTGGTGGAAACACTCCCTCATCTTCTCCTGTCGGTGACGCTGCTCGGGTGATTTGTACCAGCGACGCTTCTCCTCAGATTCCCAGCTCTGCCAGGTCTGCATTAGCTCTACTGGCCCCGCATATTATGGATCTGGTACAGGGACGGGCTTCTTCCTCTTCAATTCCCGTGGATACCGCTCCTTCTCCAGCGATGCCTTCTTTAGCACTGCCTGCCTTAAATACAGACACTATAGACCCTCTTGAAGAAATCTTCAACTACAGTGTTAATGATTTTATGCGGTTGCTAAGAAGATACATCGAGATGACCCTCGCCGGAAGAGATTTCCTTAGTCTCGGACGTCCGATGTTATTCAGTTATTTGGATAATATTGAAAGGATCGGGGAACGAGACCGAGCAGCTCCTTACTAGGCTCGCCTTGCAGACTTAGAAGAGCAAGTGCGTATGCTAGACACAGTTCGCCAAGCGGACGTGGAAGCGATTACCACGATAGAGTTAGCGTGGCTTCGGGTGGAGCTAGCGGCGTGTCGAGAAGAATTAATGCGCCAAGAAGAAGGATGGTCTCGGGAATTGGCAGAGCTCCAGGCTAGTCGGGAGTCCATTTTTAGGGATTTGAAGGCTGTGAATTCCGAGATCGAGGGGAATCAGGCCGCCATCCTTAAAGCCCAGGAAACCATTGCTAAAGCTCGGGCGGTCTTAGCAACAATGAGCTTCAATTAGGAGAAGCCGTTAAGAAGAGGGAAGTGCTGATCCTCCAACGCGAACAGGTTGAGTAGGAGGAGACAATAAGAAGCCGCGCTATGGAAGAATCTCGTCAGCATCTAACTCAGTAACTTGCAATGAATGATGATGACTTACTTCAGCAGGCTCAACACTCCGTAGAAGCAACTCGTCGTCAAGTAGTTGAAGAGGCGACGAATAAGTTGAAGCTCCTAGGAGATTCATAGTTTTCTTCTATTCTTTTATTTTTTTATTCTTTTTGTAATAAGAACTTGTAATAAAAGAGAGCATTTTTTGTAATCTTCATTCTTTGGTTGATGAAATAAAGACAATTATTTGATTCGTTTACCTGTTGGCTACAAAATTTGTTTGCACAACAGATAACCTGTCATCAAAATGATTTAGTTGTTTAGGTAAATCAGTCCACGGCTCTTCTGCGTAACTTAAACTGATAATACCGAGGTAATCGTGTCAGGATTACCAATTTTTTGGCAGAGGCACCTAATTACGCATGCCTAGAGTTTAGTTGGCGGCGGTCCAAGTTTCTCATGGGTAGCTTGAACTGGGCACACCAAGTTTAGGCCAGAGGCGCTCAATTGCGCATGCCTAAGAAGAAAACTGGAGGTGGTTCGTAACTTGAACTGGGCACACCAGGTTTAGGTCAGAGGCGCTCAATTGCGCATGCCTAAGAAGAAGTCCAAGCGCTCAATTGCGTAATTTGAACAAGTGGAGGCGGTCCAAGACTCTCTCGCGTAACTTAGACTGGGCACACCACGATGGTCGGATTAGGATCCATCAAATTTAGATCAGAGGCGCTCAATTGCGCATGCCTAAGAAGAAGACTGGAGGCGGTTCGTAACTTGAACTGGGCACACCAGATTTAGGTCAGAGGCGCTCAATTGCGCATGCCTAAGAAGAAGACTGGAGATGGTTCGTAACTTGAGCTGGGCACACCAGGTTTAGGTCAGAGGCGCTCAATTGCGCATGCCTAAGAAGAAGACTGGAGGCGGTTCGTAACTTGAACTGGGCACACCAGATTTAGGTCAGAGGCGCTCAATTGCGCATATCTAAGAAGAAGTCCAAGCGCTCAATTGCGTAACTTGAATAAGTGGAGGCGGTCCAAGGCTCTCTCGCGTAACTTAGATTGGGCACACCACGATGGTCGGGTTAGGATCCATCAAATTTAGGTCAGAGGCGCTCAATTGCGTATGCCTAAGAAGAAGACTGGAGGCGGTTCGTAACTTGAACTGGGCACACCAGATTTAGGTCAGAGGCGCTCAATTGCGCATGCCTAAGAAGAAGTCCAAGCGCTCAATTGCGTAACTTGAACAAGTAGAGGCGGTCCAAGGCTCTCTCGCGTAACTTAGACTGGGCACACCACGATGGTCGGGTTAGGATCCATCAAATTTAGGTCAGAGGCGCTCAATTGCGCATGCCTAAGAAGAAGACTGGAGGCGGTTCGTAACTTGAACTGGGCACACCAGATTTAGGTCAGAGGCGCTCAATTGCGCATACCTAAGAATAAGTCCAAGCGCTCAATTGCGTAACTTGAACAGGTGGAGGTGGTCCAAGGCTCTCTCGCGTAACTTAGACTGGGCACACCACGATGGTCTGGTTAGGATCCATCAAATTTAGTCAGAGGCGCTCAATTACGCATGCCTATGAAGAAGACTGGAGGCAGCTCGTAACTTGAACTGGGCACACCAGATTTAGGTCAGAGGCGTTCAATTGCGCATGCCTAAGAAGAAGACTGGAGGTGCGTACTTCCAGGGATATTAAGCATAGTATTTCTTCAAAAATTTGCCATTGATCGGCATCATTATCCTGTCGCCATTCTGATTCATTAAGCGATAGGCTCCACTGGAGTATACAGTCTCCACAATAAACGGTCCTTCCCACTTGGGTTCAAATTTACCCTTAGTCTTGTGGGTTAGAACCATTGGCCTTTTAACAGCCAGAACCAAGTCTCCTTATTTGAAGGTCCTTGGTTTAACGTTCTTATTGAATGTTTGTGAGATTCGGGCTTGATACAACTCAATTTGTTGTTGAGTCCTTAGACGCTTTTCATTCAACGCCTCTAGTTCTTTCAATCTTTGTTGATGGCGTTCTTCTGTCATCATCTTTGTGGGTAAAGCCACTCTTAATGAAGGTATCTGGATTTCGAGAGGCAAGACGGCCTCGCTACCATAGACCAAAGAGAATGGGGTAGTTTTTGTAGGGGTGCGAACAGTGGTGCGATAAGCCCACAGGCACTCTCCTAACTTCTCATCCCAATCCCGTTTATTGGAAGAGACAAACTTCCGAAGGAGTTTAATAATCGTCTTGTTGAAGACTTCGGCCAACCCATTAGCTGTGGGGTTATATGGCATTGAAGCAATATCTTTGATTCTGAACTTATTGCAGAATCTGGAGAATCCCTGACTGATGAATTGCGGACCATTATCATGAATGATCCGTCGGGGGACGCCGAAACGGTAAATGACATGATACTTGATGAATTGGATCACATCTGTCGTTTTCACCTCTTTCATGGGCACGGCTTCGGCTCATTTTGAAAAATAATCGGTTATTGTAAGAATAAACCGTTGTCCTCTGGATGACGGGGGAGTTACAGGCCCCACAATGTCCATTTCCCATGCCTCAAATGGCCAACTAGCAATGGTATTGTGCAAGTATTCTGGGGGTTAATGAATAAAGTTGGCATGTATTTGGCATGCATGGCACCGTTTAGCGTATGCCATTGCTTCCATAATAATTTTCGGCCAGTAGTATCCTAGCCTTCTTATGCGGTCTCCGAGTTTTGGACCGGGCTGATGAGCTCCACATACTCCATCATGTATTTTCCCTCAGCACTTCTTCTGCTTCTGCTTTTGATATGCAGCGTAGTAGCAGACCATCTCTCGACTTTCTATATAAAGTCTGAAGCTTATGGTCATAATAAAATCTCTTGGCCTTCCTCTTTATCGAGGTGGCTTCTTTTGGATTTTCTGGCAATATTCCATGTAAAGCGTAATCCACAAACAGAAATCGCCAATCACGGGGCTCCATGATCAAGCCTATCTGGCATACTTCTTTATTTTGAAAAACAGTATCTGGATGGAGGAGCTCTCTGCTTCCAATAGTGATGTTTTTTGCTTCACCCGGCGGGATCGCCAATGTTGCTGCTAATGCGGTAAGGGCATCTGCATATACATTCTCATTCCGAGATATACGATAAATGTAAAATTGTTCAAAATATCCAGCTAGTTCAATAGCTAGCTGATGATAGGGGATGAGGGCTTCATGCCTGACTTTATACTCGCCCGTCATCTGATTGACAATGAGTTTAGAGTCTCCATATGCCTCTAAATAATTCACCCCCAGTTGCAGAGCCATTTTTAGGTCGATAATTAGTGCGTTGTATTCCGCCACATTATTCGTGCACGGTTCTGTTAATGAGTAACCGTTAGGTAATATATGTTTATGTGGGGATATCAGCACAACCCCCACTCCAGCAGCAGATCGTCTGGCAGCACCATCAAAGAACATTTGCCATGCTTGTTCCTTACTAGCTGTGTTAACCTCTGACGTCTGTTTGGAATTAGACCAGATTGGATGGTCTGCTAAGAAATCGGCAATTGCCTGTCCCTTCATGGATTTTTGAGGAACGAAGTGTATGTCATAGGGTGACAATAGCAGAGCCCATTTCGCTAACCGGCCATTTAAGGATCCCGGCTTTGTCATCAGAATTTTTAGGGGATTAACCCGTGATATGACATGAATTGTTTGCCCAGAAAGATAGTGTCGCATTTTCTGAATAGCGAACACTAGGGCTAAACATTCTTTTTCAATCGGGGTATACCGCTGTTCGGCCCCGATCATTGTCCTGCTTAAATAATAGAGGGCATGTTCATGGCCGTGCTCATTATATTGAGCTAGTAATGCTCCTAAAGCATTATCTATGGCCCTTACATATATAAGGAAGGGCTGCCCAGGGACCGGTGCCATAAGAACGGAAGGTTTGGTGAGGTATTCTTTGAGGTCATCAAATACCTGTTGACATGCTTCATCCCATACAAAAGAAACCCCCTTCTTCATAAGTCGAGAGAATGGCTGGCATCGTCTAGATAAGTTGGAAATGAAGCGCCGAATATATGCGAGCTTTCCTTGTAACCCTCTCAATTCTTTAAGATTGCGGGGAGGCGGCATCTCGCTAATTGTTTTTACCTTTTCTGGGTCGAGGAAAATTCCTTTTGAAGTTATTATGAACCCAAGGAATTTCCCACTCGATACCCCCATAAATGACTTAGTGGGATTCATCAATGATGTTTCCTCATGAGATCGAAAACCGTTCTTAAGTCCTGAAGGTGGTCCCCTTTACTTTTACTTTTCACCAAAAAATTGGGTCATTACCCATCAAATGTCCCGCTTGGGACAAGAAGTAATATATGTGTTGACTGGGCGATCCCTTCCCATCATACGGCTCTAATTTGAGTGGCTTATACTTCTGAGGGTAAGGTACCATATCCCATTCAGGAGGATACGGTCTTGAGACCCCTGCCTCTTTCAACTCCTTTTTACGCATCAGCGTTTCGAGTTGACTTTGTAGTTTTTCTATTTTTTCTCCATGTGGATCATGAAAAGAGAATTTATCCTCGTCCTCGTGCATCGAGTGGGCTTTCTCCTCCTGTTCTTCTTCATTCAAAGTCTCTTTGCCCTTTTTGGCATTATCCTCAACAAATTTTGAGAGCATCACTTTAAGACTTTCAATCGTCTTTTACTGTTCTCGAATCATTCTTTCTTGAGCTTCAAATCTCTGATTGATATCATCAGATTTATCTGCCATGTGCAATGTTGACTTTTGTAGTCGAGATGACGTAGAGGATGGAGGCGAAGGTATAGCTGAATTATCACTGTCATCGTCGTAAGAGCCCCTTGTAAGCCTCTTATAATTTCGAGGCGGGATGGCTCCTGATTTAAGTGAGTGATATGAGGAGGTTCTTCATCACTCGATTCCAAATCATCATTCGTCTCTACAATCTTCTTTCCTTTCCCCACCATATTGGAGGTCACAGCTCTCCATTCCTTCAGGGAAGCGGTTCTTGTTTTCTTAGTAGAGTTCTTGTCCGACTCGGATAATCAGTCAAACACAGATACCCTGCTCTTGCTGCAGCCACAGTTGTCCATTACAGCGGATACCGCTGTCATAAGTTGCTGTTAATGACAAACAGGTTCAGCTTGAAGTTGTTCTATGCCCCTCTTCTTGGACAGATACTCTCTGAGATCAACGCCTTCAGCTATGGAGTCATGGGACCCATTAAACTTTTGAGAGGGTCTAGGAACCCACTGAAACTTCTTCGGATCACTGAAGTTTAGTTCTGGTCCACTGATGCGAGGTTCTGCCCTAATTCTGCAGTTGGGTTGATCCACGCGGAGCTTAGAAGTAGCTTCGCGTCTTATCGCGCGGGGCTGAGGAATAGCTATGCATCTTGCCACGTTAGCCTTGCGTTTCTCGCTGGCTTGGCGTGTTTTCAGAAGTTTAGCTTCTAGAATAATAGCCCCGTGTGAAGAGAAGTTCTTGCACGCTGGCTTATCTTTGCGATTAACGCAAATCATAGCTTCGCGCCTAGCACGATTTTTACGACTGACAACTATTTGCCAATCATCCTCGCATTCCTCGCGAGTATCAGAAATCTTGCGTTTATTGCAAGTATTACTGGCCTCGCGTCTCTCGCTTGGCTCAGTATTAACCTCACGTGAAGAATCACACGCTGGTTGTAAAGAATTTTTATACTCGCGTCTCTCGCGAGTGTGAGAAATCTTGCATTTCTCGCAAGTACTACTAGCCTCGCGTTTCTCACTTGGCTTAGTATCAGCCCCGCATGGAAAATCACACGCTGGCTTTAAAGAATTTTTATACTCTCGTTCCTCGCGAGTGTCAGATATTTTGCGATTAGCGCAAATCTTGCTGGCTTCGCGTTTCTCGCTAAGCTCAGCAGTAGCCTCGTGTGGAATATCACACGCTGGCTTTAAAGAATTTTTATACTCGCGTTCCTTGCGAGTGTCAGATATTTTGCGACTAGCGCAAATCTTGCTGGCTTCGCGTTTCTCGCTAAGCTCAGCAGTAGCCTCGCGCGGAATATCACACGCTGACTTTTCCTTACTTTTAAGGTAAGTTGTAACTTCGCGTTTAACGCGATAGTGACTGGTCTCGCGATTAGCGCGAGCCAGTTTGCCAGAGACCATAGCCTCGCGTCCATTAGCCTCGCGTCTAAGGCGGGCTTTTAGGGCTTTACGCCTCGCTCTCTGATTCTTATTTTGGAGTTGGGTTCTGGTCAATCCAGTCCCCAGGTCTTCTTCGGCAGTAGGAAGCTCAGCCTCTGCTAGGATTTTCTGTCCTAGCATTGGCCCTATAGCCGCAGTCTCTAAGGATCCCCGTCTCTCGGTGGATACCTTTTTACCCGTTGCTCGGGTATTGGAGTGCATGCGACGATAGTGTCGTGTCTCGTCCAAGTCGCCTGATCTAGAGGAGAGGAACTCCTCGTACTTCTGCTGGTCGATTTCAACAACCAGCGTGTCTACTTCGGATCCGATCATGTCGACGTCCGATTGCGCCATAATCTCTTCATCAGTGAAAGAGATGGCTCCCACTGTGGTCGCCAGTTTATTCGCCGCAAAAGTTTCTTTGCTTCCTTCTATTGAATACAACTTAGATTACAATGAAAGTGAACAAGATGAAAAGAGAACAAATGAGAGGATTTTATATTTCAATTTCTCTTTTACAATATGTTGTGTGGGATCTGTGGCGATGTGATCTGTCGAGCAGCTCTTTTGGACGATCGAACGTCGAACTCTTCTCTCTTGAAGATAACGACCGACTGTAGAAGATCTTCTCTGGTCTTTCACGAACTCAAGGCTCTTACGCGTAACTTGAATTCTCCAAGAGAAAAATATATCAATTGCCGAAAAACTTCAGATGCCGAAAAGAAGACCAGCCGAGCGGAAAAAGGAAGACCCCTAGGGTTTCACCAAGAAGGTATTTATAGCCCCAGGTTAATGCAAGAGTTTCTATCTAAATAGAATTCGTACTCATCAAGGATTCCAATCAAATATCTTAGTTTTGATTTAAATCTCTTGATTTAGAGTTCTGATTGGACTTGATTTGGGTATTTGGATAAGCCCAAATTATAATCTCAATCAATTTTAGATTTTGGTTATCTGCTCACGCGGAGCTTAATCGCATCAAAACGCAGCGCTAAATAACCAGAATGCGGAGCTAACGCGGAGCTATTGATCATCTCCGCGTTTTACTCAAATGCGAGGCTAAACTAGTCAGACGCGGGGCTGCGGAGTTAGCTCCGCGTTCTGTTGTGAAAAATCCTTTTTACTTAGAAATTTTCACTGCCAACAATTAGAGCCTGCTTCAACCTATACGGACCCTTTTTCAACTTACAAACTATGTGTTCTTTTCCTTTGACTTCAAAACCTTCTGGCTGAACCATGCAGATTTCTTCCTTCAAATCCCCATGGAGAAATTCAGTTTTCACATCAAATTACTTAAGCTCAAGATTCAAACTGGCTACTAAATCTAAAACCACTCGAATGGAAGTCATCTTGATAAGTGGATAAAATAGTTCATCGAAATCAATGCCTTTCTTCTGACCAAATCTTTTCATAACCAATTGAGCTTTATACTTCATTATCTTTTCACCATCTTTTTTCAGCTTGAACTCCCATTTATTTTTCAATACTTTTTTGCCTTTAGAAAGCTCCACTAACTCATAAATTTCATTCTTCTACAAAGAATTCATCTCATCCCGCATAGCCTTCACTCAGCTCTACTTGTCCTTATGAGACTGCACTTTTTAAAAGTTTTCTGGCTCCCCCTCATTAGTTAATAAAATGTAATCTGATTTAGGATACCTGGTTGATGGACGATACTCTCTGGTAGACCTTTTAACCTTAGGTACCGATGGAGTAGGTTGCTCTCCCTGCTTAACACCCTCTGTATTATCTTCCACAACCACTGCTGGCTCATCAGCATGTCTGTCAACATGTGTCTCTCCCTTATGAGTGGCACCATCTGGAGACAAAGAGACATGTATAAGGTTAGGAATACTTTTAACAGCATGTCTTGTATTCTCATATTTCTCAAATCTATTATGTTATGGTTTTCATGAAAAACCGCATCTCTACTTCTAATGATATTCTTCTATTCTGGATCCCATAACCTATAGCCAAATTCTTCATCCTATGGACAATAAAAATGCAAGAACTAGCTTTATCAGTAAGCTTCATCCGTTGTTCCTTAGGCACATGTGCAAATGCCTTGCACCCAAACAATTTCAAGTGAGAATAGGAAACATTCTTTCATGTCCACATCTTCTCTGGAATCTTAAAACCCGAAGGAACTGATGGAGATCGGTTGATTAGGTAGAACGCAGTACGAACAGCTTCACTCCAAAAGTACTTGGGTAGATCAACCATCCTTAACATACTTTTGACCTTTTTAATAATAGTGCGATTCATCCTCTCTACCACACCGTGATGCTATGGGATATCAGGAATGTTTTCTCATCTCTAATGCCATGCTCTGAGCAGTTGTCTTCAAATGCATTAGACGTGTATTCCCCTCCATTGTCAGCTCGAAAACAACTTAAAACCTTGCTGGTTTTCAGTTCCACCATGGCATGAAACTTCTTGAAGTACTAAAATATCTGGTCTTTTGATCTCAAACAAAATGCCCACAACTTTCTTAAAGCATCATTAATAAAAGTAAGAAAATACTTATTGCCACCTAGAGAGTCCACCTCAATGGGACCACATACATCAGAATAAATCTAATCCAATACATTAGACTTTCTACTAGAGGACTTTCGAAAAGAAACTCTATCTTGTTTACTAAGTAAACAAAAATCATAGGGATTAAGTGACGTACTTTGGGCGAGAGGAATGAGGAACTCTGCAATCCCTTCTCACTCATGTGAGCCAACCGCTTGTACCACAAGTCTGGTGCATTATCAGCTGCATTTATTGCTTTATTATATACATTTAGATGTGTCTTGTAAAGTTAAATCTTTCCTCTAGCAAACACCATTGACCCCTTCGTAAGTTTCCATTCTTCATTGTCAAAATAGCTTTCATACCAAGCTATATCCAAAGCATGCATAGAGAGCACATTCAGGCACATGTCTCGCACATGTCGCACATTATTCAATGCAAGATGCATCCAATATTTGTCCGTACACAAATATCACCAATTCTGTCGGTATAACTATTATTACCCATCTTCACTTAGCCAAAGTTACCTGCTTTGTACAAAGTAAAGAGCTCCCTCTTTGGAGTGACATGGTAGGAAGCCGCTGAGTCAACAACCCACTTAACAAATGGATCCGCAACCTGATAATACTACTCTTCAGCAGAAAAGACTGCCACTGCCACATTCTCATTCGAAGTACTAGCTGTGGTATTCTGATCAGTTTTCTGATTCTTCTCCTCCTTCTGTTTTTTTTTCCAAGCCTTGCAGTGTTTCCTTATATGACATTTCTTATTACAAAAGTAACACTTTATTGTTCTTTTCCTTTTGATTAACTTCTAAATCTTCCGTGCCCTTTAGAATCTTTGCTCTGACTTCTTCCTTTGTTCTTCGTAACGAGATCATATGCATTATCTCTGTCCATATCATTTTTTCTTGTCTCTTTATTGAATAAGCTATCTTTAATCATATTGAATTATAACATAGCTTCTGGAGCAGAATTATTAAGTGACACCACCAAAATCTCTCAACTACCAGGTAAAGAATTTAGAAGTAATAGTACTCGCAACTCATCATCTATCACTATTTTCATCGTAATCAACTGATTCATCAAGTCTTGGAAATTACTTAATTTCTCAGCAACAGACTTTCCCTCTTTCAGCTTCAAATTCACAAGCTTTCCGTTTGCAAAAGCTTTATTTTGAGCTGTTTTCTTCTCATAGAGATGCTCCAATTACTTCCATAGACTTTAAGCATTTGCCTCTTGAGATACATGATGGAACACACTGAGTTCAACCCATTGTCTAATATATCCAATAGCCTTTCGATTTTTCTTTTCCAACTGCTCGCTGGATTCATCTTTTGGCTTAACACTACCACCCTCAATAGGGTCATGTAAATCCTTACAATAATGGATGTTCTCCATCATCGGTTTCTAAATTGAAGTAAGTGGACATCGTGAGTTTAATCATAGTGTATGAACCACTCTCCATTTAATTCACACAAGACAATCAACCCCATACAAACTGTGCTCTAATACAACTTTGTTGGGCCAAAATATTATCTGTATGCAAATTAAATAATAACTCCAAGTAAACCAAGTGAGAAAAATAAATCAAGCACCAAGAGAGAAAATAAGAGAATACACCAAATTTATGTGAAAAACCCTTCAATGTAAAGGGACAAAAACCACGAGGCAACTCCGAAATAAATCCACTATAATAAAATAGGGTTTACAATACTCAAGTTTAAGCCCAAAACTTGAGTTCAAGAAACTTGAAAATCCACAATATCAATTCTCTAAGAAAAATATAATTTTACCACAAACTCCAGTATTTGACGATGTCCAAACTACAGCAAGATCCCCAATCTAAATACTCTAGCTCCTAATTTATGAAGCACCCAGAAAATCTTCTCAGAGAAAAAATCAATTTGCTCCTGTGTGAAAACCACATCTGAAGATTGAAAAGAAAATTAGAAAAACTCTCTCTGTTTTTCTTCTTCTTTTCTTCTTCTTTATCTACTATTGCTTTTCTCTTGGCTTGTGGTTGAAAGAAAGAGGGCTAAAAGACAACAGCTCCTCTTTTCTCTATTTATATAAATTTTATCACCCTAGTTTGATTTGTTTTAGGAAACTCAAACCATAGAATCCTAATTTGATTTATTTTAAGAAATTCAAACCATAAAATGCTAGTTTGATATGTTTTAGTAAAATAAAATTATGGGCCTTTTGTGGGCTGGATAGCCACAACATATCCTAACCATATTTCCCTTCTCGACACCCCCATCATCTCGTACCTCCATTCCGAGACTCCAGTCACTGTCTATCTCCTTGAACTCTCCCCCCATACCCTGCCCCTTTTATGCCTCTCATCCCTTAAGTCCTCTTCTGAGCAACTCTTCCAGGCTTTCCTTGACCCCTCCATACTCTCCGTGCCACCACCCCACCAACCCCTCGTCCCTGCCACTCCTGCTCGCCCCCTCCTGACCACCACCCTATACCCTCACTTCGTCGATACCCCTCACCATCTCGCACCTGCACTCTGATTCTTACCATTGCCTCCCTCCTGAACTCCCTCTCCCCCCATGCCCTCGCCCCACCCTTTTGTGTCTCTCGTCCCTTCGGTCCTCCTCTTCCGACCAACTCTTCCAAACCTTCCCTGCCTTCCATGCTCACCGTGCCACCACCCCCACACTAATTGCTCCTCTTTGCCAACCCTGCTTGCCCCTCCTGACCTCCTCCCTACACCCTCCCTTCCTCGACACCCCTCACCATCTCGTGCCCTCACTCCAATTCCTACCACCGCCTCTCTCTCTGAACTCCCCCCCTCCATGCCCTCACCTTGCGCCTTTTGTGTCTCTCGTCCCTTCAGTCCTCTTCTTCTGAGCAACTCTTCCAAGCCTTCTCTGACCCCTCCATGCTCCCTGTGACACCACCCCACCAAGCCCTTCTCGCCGCCGCCCCTGCTCGCGCTCTCCTGAACACCACCCTACGCCCTCCCCTCCTCCTCTATGCAAGCCCTCCCTCTCTCGTGCCCCACCTTGCATCTTAGCGCAAACTGGAAACTGAATATTAAATAAATTTTTATTTTTCCTCCAAATTAATCTCAACTGTCCATTAATGCGTGTCCTTTTCCTTTTGACCATTGGATGGGTACTAGGAGGCAATCTTTGGACTTGCAATTGAAATTTATGCATGATAGTTGGCATGGGAATTGGGAGGAGGAGGAGATGAGAGAATTAATCATGCATAGTGATGACCTTTTTTTTTTTTTTTTTTCTCTTTCCCATTATTGTTCTCCTCTCCGTTCTCTCATTTTTCACTCAATGCTCCAACAATAATAGATGAAAAGAAGGAGAAGAGAAGGAGCAATTAACAAGTGAAGTGATGGCCCAAGGTAAGGCAAGTAGAGTTTAACTGATTTCTTTGAGTTCATGTGGTCTAGAATAACAATCTATTCTAGATTACGGTAAAAATAACAAACAAATTCAACTACTTCCAAATTTATTTTATGCAAGTAGCTATCTCAATTATCTATAACTTTTTTTTTATCACTATCTATAATTCTAACTAGAGATATACATATTTGGTCTTGAATGATCCATTTTCACTACTGTTCAGATATCCTGCAGAGTAATATATATTGTAAAATATGTTTAATATTTTATACAAATTCAACTAAATCCTGATCTTTTTAATAACTAGACAATTTGATTGTTTATAACTTTATTTGGAACTACTTTCTATAATTCTAACTATAGTTATATGTTTAGTTGTTGTTTAAGAGGATGAAGATATTAAGTTTTATTTGAAAATTAATTAATAGAAATAGCAATCAATCAACTATCTCATGCTGAAATTTTTATTATAAGTAGATATTTGAAGTGGGTGTTTCATACTACATTTCATGATATATTAATGAAAACTAATATACAAAATAATTCATTTATGTAAATAATCCTTTTGCATAGTCTGTTTTTTCTATCAAGTCATTTCATCACTAAACGATGATAACTTTTCATCTCGAACTCCCTTTGACTTATTATTGGACTCGTTAAAAAGATATTTCAAGATCTACAAATTTGCTTTTGACAACTTTTGTTGATCTTAGAGATGTCTGCAGTATTTCTTATAAAAGTCTTAATTGTGCATATTCAGCAAGTATTAATAAATAAGCATGTTTTATATCTTTATTAATCAATAATATAATGTTAATTGAGTTTAGTTGATATATAAACCATGTTGTGCTATTATTGTACATGTATTCATTCTATAGTCTTATTGTAAGGGCTCATTATTTACCAACGAATAACCGAATCATTCAGTATCGCATGATAACACGACGAACCTTATCATCGATATATACATTGCATAGCGGAAATAAATAGAATACAACAAATAGCAAAATAATTAAATTTTTCTCAAATTAATTATCTTTATAAAAATTCAGATTTAATAGAGTCTCACAAAATATCCCAATAAAATTTAGCTCATAAAACTAGCTAATCAAGTTTCAAGAAAATTATATTACAATTTTTTACTAATATCTAATCTACCAATCCAGAAAATAATATGTAAACTAACTAATCCTGCTTGTTTCTCGAATTACTCCAATCTTTCTTTGTAAATGGTGCATCAATATATGTATTTGGGTCTAAATTATTGTTTAGGTTTTGTCATGCACAACCAGGATTATCAATAAATCAATCAATAAATAAGAAAATAATAGTAATTCAATAATAATATACGATGAATAATAACCGATAGAAAAATATAAAATCAATAAGTAATAAATACATGCAACGAAATAAATCAATGCTTAATAAACCATGTAAGGAATACAATGAAAACAATGCTTAATAAACCATGTAAGGAATACAATGAAAACAATAGTAATACAATAATTTTTTTACATCCATCTTTCCGACTTATTTACTTAAATTTGTTAGTCACTTTTATTATGATATTTGAAATCCCAATCAAGCATAAAAGATAGCGTCTCTGGTTGCATCTTCATTTACCATAGGAAAGCAGATCAGTGAATAGTAGATCGAAACCTATCCTGTATGAGTTTGATGATCATATTAATAAAGTGTATCTCATCTAAGTTCAATAATAATTCAATCAATAAATGAGAGTCCAATAATTCAATTATAAACTGAGTGCTAAAATTTTACAAGCTTAGTTTTTAACTGAACTCATGTATTCTTTCAATTTAGTTGCCAATGATGATGGTATATGATTTCAGATCCAATAATCATTACAATGACAACTTAGAATCCATCCACCATTGTAGTCAATCTTTACTAGTGAATTAATTCAACTTCAACCATTGCAATTACAGGGCAATACTTGATTGTTATGATCAAACACATAAATCAATAATTAACTATTATATGATGATGTTTAATATATTGATAAAATCAATTATTATTTTTTCCATAGTTATAATCAATAAATAAAATAACAAATAAAATACTATGAAAGGTAATAAATAAGCTCCACCGTCGAAAACAAATCTTTACTGTCGAAAGCTCCCTTTTCATCTCAGTCACTTTTCTAGTAACAAAAAGGGGCTGTCGAAGTTGTTGCCTAAACCGCTCTCGACAGCGCCCTTTATAGGCGTCATCCCAGAGTAGCAATGTTGAGGCTGCTATTGACAGTGCTCTAAGATAATAATAGAGTAAGGGTCATTTTCACCCTTTTTTAAAGAATATCTTCGATAATGAAAAACCACTAAAGTCATATACTTGCATTAAAACTCATAGACATTAATATAAATACATGCATTAACATCAATAAAAATAATGTCATTAGCACTAACCTATCAGAAACCTATTACCTATCGAATCTCTTTTCGATAAAAAAAAATTAGATCTTTATAATTAAATGTAAAAAATAAGTGACAAATCTTATGAATCTAAGTATAACAGATGTAAAAATATATTTCCCAACATATATATAACAAATCAAGTCTCTTTTAGCATTAAAAAGCATATTTTTAATTATGAATCATACTAAAAATACTCTATTTGATGTTTTAGTAAAATTCCTTAAGTATAATTACAAGTAATATATCTCTGAAAATTAAAGATGATAAAATCTAAATAACGTAATTTAATATATTATTTGAGTGAGCTGGACTCACCTTATTTGGTCTATGATAGATCTATATGTTGTGGTTGACCAAATGTCGAAAACATTTCGAGCTAAATCTGAATTATTCTCTTCTTCTTCCTTCCTCTCCTCTCCTTTTCTTTGAGTTTTCTTTCTATTTTTTTGTTGCATTGGGAAGGGTTGGTCTGTGGCTAACCTCTGCATTTTTATAGGAGTTGGATTTTCAATTAACTTTTTATCTTAATTTTTTTGCTGATCAATTCTTTATCTAATTAATGATATAATCCAAAAAGATTTAGAAACTAAATCTTATCATATTTTATTTAATTACTTCAATTTGATTAATCACAACTAGTTGATTAGCCTAGTTGATTTGAGGGAAATGTTAATTTCTATTGGGTCATGGTCTCCACTATTTATTTAGATTAATTAATTTAACTTTTTGCTTATTCTTTTAAATCTTTTATTGTAATTCCTTTTTGCAACATTAAAATCAATTTCAAAAAACCAAAACTCATAATCGGAGTGGTCATTACAGTTATTATTTGATTTACATGTTAACACTATTGAATGGATATACACACAGTCATAATGCTGATTGTTACTTAACTCAATACTAATATATTTTTTTCCTATAAGCATATGATACATGAGATACCAATTGTTTAGTACCCCTATTATATGAATCATGACATTTGATACTTGATGCATGATCCATAATGTACTTATATGAGACATTTGATACAAAATATACATATACTTGAATAATAAATTGAACATGAAGCTAATGAGAGAGTTGAATAGTGAAAGTAGGAATTAATATATTCTTGGGAATTAGGATTTGGAGGATATGCAACCAAATTTATGGACCCTACAATGGGAGTTCTAGGTGATACCGAGCCTACCAATTGTTTACTATTACTGTTACTACTAATCCTGTTTTCCAATGAGACAAAGTGCCACTTCACATTGGTGGCGGCGACCACCTCTTTAATCTTGGATGATCCTATTATTTGTGGAACTAAGTGTCACGTGGGACTAGACGTGGCAAATGGGTCGTGCCCGGCCCGGGCACGGCACGTCCGCCTCGGCATTGGCCCGGGCTCGGCCCGCTGGGCACGTGCCGTGCCTGGGCCAAGGTGTGTCGGCATGTTTTTTTTAAATTTTTTAAAAAAATATTAAGTTGAATATTAAGTAAGTTTAATAGAATAGTTAGTTTAATTTAATTAGTTTTAATAAGAAAAAAATAGTAAAAATAAAATTTTATTATATTAAATCTCATTACATTGACATAATTGCTCTATAAATCTCTTTAGAAATCATATAAATCTCGAAGAGAGGGGAGAGAACTTTGACCGTTACCCTCAACTTGTTTTTAGTATTTTTTTCAAGATATTTATGAGTTAAAAATATTACATGAAATTTTTTTTTAAAAAATTACATGAAAAAATTTACAAATGTAGAAATTAGAAAAAAATTCATTCATCATCTAGTGAATTCTCTACTTCTACTTCGTTGGACTATCCTTATTCCCTTTCTTCTTCGTCGAGCCAGTCTTTCAAGCAAATACACATCTCCAATGTGTCTGATGTCATCAAGCTCCTCCACTCTGTGAGCACTCTACCACCTGCACTAAAAGCAAACTCTGATACTATTGTAAACACCGAAAGAGTTAGTAGATCGCAGACCATGTTGAAAAGCACAGGATATATTTTTTTTCCTGTAATTTCAGCCAAGCCAAATTATTAAAGGCTTTATAATTTTCAGCGGACACGTCATCTTCATAGTTGGCCATTTCTAAATAATAATATAGTTCATTAAAATATGTACTAGATTGCCTAACTTTTTTTGGGTAAAATACGGATGATATTATTAGATTTCGGGTTTGCTTAGCAGTTAGTTCCTTTGTAGATTGTGTTTTATCACTATGCACATCTTCATATGTATGATACATAATATCTAAACAAATTTTAATATCATTAACTAAATCTCTAATATTATCTTCATAACATATATTTTTATAAAATAAATCAATTAAAATTTCAAGTCTATCTAATTTACAACGAGGATTTACAACAGTTGTAAAATATAATAAGTATGAAATTTTTTTAAAATATTTATTAAATTTAGTTTCTATAGGTTGAACAATATCTTCAAGTATTAAATGATTTCTAGTTTCATTAAAAACTGAACTAATTTCGGCTATATAATATAGTGCAATGTGTGTAGTTAGGTAATAAGTGCCTGACAATGCTCTAGTTGTAATTTTAAATTTACTTAAAAATTTACAAATACAATGCAAATGGTGCCGTTCATTAATATCTAAATTACAAGATGGTAATTCTATTTTATTAAATATATTTATTACATTTTTATATTTAATTGCCGCATTTAATATTTTATATGTAGAATTCCATCTTGTTTTTATATATAGAGGTAAAATTTGAGGTGAGATTTTAAAATTCCTACATATTTGTTTAAATGATTATCTTCTTAGCCCACTATTTTTAATAAATACTATTGTATTTCTAAGTTTATTTATTGTATCATTGACTATTCTTAATCCATCTTGTACACATAAATTAAGTATGTGACAAATATACATAATGTGAAATAATTTTTCATCTAAAATTGGTTTAGTAGTATTTTTTAGAATTTCTATTGCGACCGTATTTTTAGAAGTATTATCGAAAGAAATAAAAAAAATTCTTTTTATTCCAAATACCACAAAAATACTAAGTAGGGATTGCGATAAATTATGTGCATTATGAGGAAATTCAAATCTCTTAAAACTATTTTTTTTTTTTTGTATACACCAATCTTGATTTATATAGTGGGCCGTTACACATAAATAATGATAACTATTTAACGTCTCCCAACAATCTGCGGTTATTACTTCTCTATAAATTAAAGATATTAAAATAACTATTAAGTTTTCCTCCTATCTTTATATATTTTAACAATGTCAAATTTATATGTAGAATGTGAGACTTTTTTATATTTGGGAGCAAAAGATTTTTTTATAATTTTTTCTAATTTTCGGTCTTCCGCCATAGAAAAAGGTTATTCATCATGTACTATATATATTGCTAATTCTTCTCTTGTGGTCATAGGATTATATTTAAAAGTTTCTATAGTTCCTCCATAGGTATTTAATTGTGTTTGTTGTGGTTTATTTAATGGGTGTGTTTTATCTAGGTGTCTTTTAAGGTGGTCAGTTCCTCTACCTAAAGGGAAAAAGTAGATTTTTTGTCAATTCTTACACCTAACTTTTCTAGCACTATTTTCCATGATTTTTTTGAAAATATTTTCATATGTCCGATCTAGAAGTTCTATTAGGGGTTGTTGTTTGGGTTTCAGGTATGATTGTTTCGGTTGGCTCTTCTTCAGACATATTGGTTGATTGTATATTTTCATATGATTGTGTAGAAAATGGTACTTGAGGAGGGTGCTCTAAGAGTTGGCAAAGGTTTTGATATTTTTCTAAAAAAGGAGAAAAAGTACCCGCGACTTGAGAGTAAGAAGCATTGAACGAGTATGGATCCATTTCAAAAAATCTCGAAAAAACCAAATAAAAAAATTAAATTATAAATACCTCTGGAACGGTGAACCACTTGAGAAATAGAGTAGAGAGATGAGTACTAGAGGGAGGAAGCCAGAAAAACTATGAAGATCTTGTGTGAGAGTTGAGACTTACTTGAATCTTGATGTTGAGGCTTGCTTGATACTTAATGCTTACTTGCTTGAGACTTCTTAATCACTTGATACTTATTTGAAACTTGATCGAATATGGAAGAATTTTGTTTTCAAAAATTTTTGAGAGAGTTGAAGATTGAGAAGAGTTTCGAGAGAATGAAGATTTTTGTGTGAAGAATGAAAATGGAAGAGATGAGTGGTTATTTATAAGAAAAGATTTTTTTTTTTTTTTTTTTTTTGCAAAAAAAATTGCAAAATCCCCCCACCAATGGCCATTTTGACCATTGGGGGCAAAATTTGCAACAATCCCCCAACGACTATAAAAATAGCCATTGGGGGTTCTGTGCAAAAAGCAATTTGCAAAAAAACCTCCCAACGGCTGTAACAACTAGTTTTTTTAAAAAATTATCTGTGTCGGGCCGTGCCCGGCACGTGCCAAGCATGGCTCGACCCGCCCTGGCCGAGCCATGCCGACGATTCGGGTAACCCTGGCTTAGGCATGGCCCGAGCCGGGTACCCAGGCCGTGCCGTGCCTGTCACGGCTCAGACAAGCTGTGCCTGGCCGGGCGTGCCCAACGGGCTGCTCGGCCCACTTGCCACACCTATGTGGGACAAGGTGCCATATCACCTATAAAGAGGAGGCCATCTTTAGAATCCGTCAAGACATCCTATTACCGAGTGCTCATGGAACATCTGATTCTGCTTGGAGAACTCAAACCTTTAAAGATTCACATCTAAATTTGTTGAAAATTGAATCTAGTTGTAGGATGTATATCCTACCTAATAAACTATTACGTACAATTCTTTATTCAATGTAGATTAGACGATCGGGTGCCATTACCATCCATACTTTTTAGGATGGAAATAGAAGAATGGACGAGTTCACGGGCCAATTTTTGATTAGCTATATCTAAAATTTTAAATTAGAAAAAATAAAAAAATTATTTTTAATTCAAAATTTTGATTAGGACAAACCAAAAGGTGACCGGTAGACGTGCCCATGAATCATTATAGGACATAGGACTAATTAAGGAAGTGGCAAATGAAAAAAAGAAGAAGAAGAAGAAGAAGGGAAGACTAATTACAATTTGTTTAATTTCTCCACTCTCTTTCTAAACTCTAAAATGCTTTCCACAACTTATAGCACATGTTATAAACTTTAATCAAGGCAAAATCAAATTATAAAAGGAGATAAAAAAAAAAAAAAAATTTGTGAGAGTTCAAATGGATTGGGGCACTATATCTATAAGTACGCGAGTGGGTGAATCTTTTTAGAAACCTTTTCCTCGTTTCAGCGGACACTCTTTCTGAAACTTCACAAGGCAGTACACGAGCAAGTTCCTTCGTGTATCGAGCGGACCCAGATCACGTGACTTCTTCAGTCAGTGGCCAACTTTGTCAATTTAATCTTGTGCTCATGCTCTGCTCTCCCCATGACCTTTTTGCAACGGTCACTTGGCACCAGGTGACTCTGTGTGCTTAATTATCCATGCCAATATCAGTTGTTTTTTAGTCTTATTATTACTATCACTTTTTCCCATCGAGGCTGTCTGGGTTTTGACCTCGTAAATCTTTTTTTATTCTTATTTCCATATTGCTAAAGGTAACGGTCGGCCGTCTGGAATGTTAGATAGCTGAGTTGTTCGTTAGCGTACTCGGCAAAATATGCTAAATCTTAGTATAATATCAGTTATTGCCACATTGCACAATAATATTTTAATAAAAAATGTAACTTTTATTCAATGGACAAAGTTGGATTACAATAGATAACAAAAGAAATAAAGATAGAAAAATAACTAAGAATAGAGGAACACTTTTTGTTGTCTACTGGCTTTGGTACTCCATATAATATTTCATATCTTCAACTTACTCTATTTGTTATGAAATAATTAGAACCAGTTAATCTAATTATTACTAATAAAGGGATACATATAATTATATATTTCTCAACACCATATAAATAATCCATCAAGAGATTAGAGACTAAGCCTAAACTAAATCCAAATACAAAATAGTTTTATAATCTATCACTCCATCTCAAGTTAGAGTATACATATCAATTATACCTAACTTGTTACACATATTAGAAAATACTATCTCTTTCTTAATTTGAAGTGTATGAGCAGCAACACTAATAGTAAATGGTAGTAGTAGTAGTAGTAGTAGTAATAGCAACAGATGAATCACTTGAATCATTAAAGCACACCCATGCTCAAGCAGCAACAACATATAAACTTCATGCTTAGAAGCAGTAGTAGATAACAGATAAACTTTTTTCTTAGAACCAATAGTAGGCAGTAGATAAACTTCATTTTCAGAAGTAATAGTAGGCAGTAAATAAACTTTTTTTTAAAGCAGTAGAAAATAGTAAATAAACTTCTTTTTTAGAAGTATTAGTATGCAACAGATAATTTTTTTTAGAACTAGTAGGCAGTAGATAAACTTTTTGCTTAGAAATAGTAGTAAGTGGTATATAAACTTCTTTCAAGGAAGCAGAGAATAAACAAACACTGAAACAGATGCATAACTGAGTTGGCAACGTGATTGCAGTGTCGGAGTCAGAATCAGAACCGGAATCAAAGTCAACATCAAAGTTAGTGTAGGCGACGAAATCATGGTCGACGTCAAAATCGGAGATGGAGTCTGAATCATAGTCGGCCATCGATTAGGATGATTAAAATTGATAGCTGAGATATACTTCATAACGTGCTCTGTTACTATCACAATAAACATTCAAAACCAACCAAACTATTTATTATGAGTAAAGGGATACATATATTTATGGGTGTCTTAACACCATAAAGATAATTTACTAGGCGATGTGGAACTAAATTTAAACTAAACCCAAATGAAAGATAGTTTTCAGTTTTCTAATCTAACAAGATTTATCTAAGTATTTGGACATGCACTCCCAAGTAGTCAGATCGCGACCAAAATAAAAGAAGTAATACTAATATGGGAAGATAAAGAATAAGAGTAACTAAAATAAATTTGCATCAATAATATGAGTGACAAAGTGTATATGAATGTAAGTATAGAATATGGATTTTTATTAATTAGGACTTAATAATGGTTATATTAATCACAATTAAGCTTTAGCCTATATTGTAACAACCTAATTTCATCATAAGTTACATTCTTGATATCAGATTAATCCCAAAATAAATGCGTTGTGTTTGACTCATTTTTCTATATTTTTATGATTTTCTTAAAATTTTTAAGATAGTCACTTAAAATAATATTATTTTAATCACCGGTGGGTCCTACACATATTTTTACTAGTCTCTCTTCTTTGATTTGTAAAGATTAAGTTTGACTTTTTTTTGGGTTAGTTTAATTTGAAATTATAACTTTAAACAACTCTAATAACCTATTATTAGTATTCATTTGTCCTATTCCTATTTTGTTTTTATTCACCCATACCTCTTTCACCATACTTGTCCTTTGGTCAAGAATGACAAACCATCATGTTACCCCATATCTCTCCTTTATTTATATCTTTTTCTTCCCCTCCTTTCATTTGTTTTCTCTCCTTTATTTTCATTAATCTCTTCCTTTTATTTTTTTCTACTCCAACTCAAGAGAAGAAGAAGAAAAGAGAAGAAGAAGAAAAGAGGAGAAAAAGAATAAAAAGAGAAGTTCTTTAGCCTCAAGATAGATTTACATTCCTTAACCTATCAAGGCAAGTAAAATCACATCCCCTCTCATGTTTTATTTCAAATTCTAATTGTTTATGGTTAACTTAGAATCTTGATTTGTTTAATTTTAGAAATGTGATATTTTTATACAAAATTCTCTATGATTATTTTAAATATAAAAATATGATTCTTACACTCTACTCTATGTTTATGTATTAAATTTGTGATTTTATTTAAGGTCTCCTATGCTTAAACTATAAGTTATAACTTAAACTATGTTTTATTTTGAAATTACAAAGAAACCACCTTTATGAATGTTCATCATATTGGATATACATTTGAATTTTTCCATATAAGCTCTTCATGTATAATGTAATGATTTTAAAATCATTTTCCACTTGCCGTTAGAAAATATGTATATATATACATTTATTTATTTATTCATTATCATGTTTTAAAGAGAGAGTTTCATATAAGTATTACATTAAATTTACTAAAATATTTCTTTTATGCAAGCTATTATATTAGGTCATAATTCCTTTATGCTAATTCATGTTTACTTGAAATATATATACATTAGTAAGGTTTAATAAATTTTGCTACTTTCCATACCATGAAATCATTATAGAATTTGGAAAATTCATTCATTCTAACATTTTATACTCCATCATACTTGCATTGACACATGCATACTAGTTACTTGTACAACATATACGAAATTATGCCGGACTTTCCTTATTAGTACATACACGTCTTGATAGTGCCATGGATCTTGACTTGCCTGTTAACTTGATTTTGACATTCCATCATATTTACTTCGACGTATACATACTAATTACTTGTACAAGATACATGAAAATATTCCGGATTTTCCTTGTTAGTATATACACATGTCTTGATGGTGCCATGGATCCTAACTTGCCTGTTAACTTGATTTTGACATGGACCACATCTTGCTTGTTACTAGACATGTATATGTATTAATCTTGACATGATTAGTTTATCATATTCCGGATTGATTTGCATGTAAAATAACTTGAAATCTTGGGTTATGGGAGAACTAAAGGGTGGACAAATATTGTATCGTGAAAGGTTTAGGATAGGTTGCGCAACCGAAATAGGGGCCCATCCGCGGAGGCGCCCGGGTGGTACTGAGCCATCATCTCTTGTTTAGTCCATGTTGATGGGACGACCGATTACTCAGTAATCGGTATCTGCTTGAGTGCTTAGCGGCACGGCTGGTTCAGCGCCAGCATCTTGGCCGGGTCCCGGGTATGCACGGGTACTTTCACGATACGAGTCATTTCTTCACCAGTTAGTTCAAATATAAGATAAAATATGATATTAACCTAGACTTGATATGTATTAGTCTCCGTACTTGATATCGATCACATACGATACAGATCTATTTCTTCACCAATTAGTTCACCATGCATGTGCATATGCTTTTTACATCAATTCATATTTTACTTGTTAATACATATTGCATGCTCTCTACCATACAAGTCTATTTATTCACCATTAGTCTCCATACTTGATAGCATGTACATTCTTTCTTAATATCATTACTTGATCATTTAATATTTTCCACACATGCGCATAGTTTCATATCCACACCCATATCTTACCTACTTGTTTATATTACACGCTCCGTACTTCTTATTATTTTACTTGCCGGGTTTGACCCTGAGCTCCCCCACACGCTCAGGTACTGAAGATGTGAGCGAGGATCTGCCACTGCATGATTCGTACTTTCTAGAGCAGACCGAGCAGCAATAGATTTATAGGCCTCCGCTTTTGTATTTTTGGTTTGGTATGTATCACTCCTTTGGGACTTTATTTCTAACTTTTGTATCAGTATTGTACTTGTTGCTGCTTATCTTAGACATGTATATCTTCTCTTTTATATGGCAGTAGACTAACTTCCAAGATCCTGGTTGATTACTAGTATTCAATTCCATTCATTTCTTCTTTTACATATTTATAGGCCTCGTGCACGTCGACTTACACGTGCCCGCCGGTAACGCACTCCGTTTTCGTATCTCTCCGGAAAATGGGGCGTTACAGAGTGGTATCAGAGCTCTAGGTAATTTAGGATGTTTTTAGGACTACTGCCATATATAAATATGTCCAAATTTTTTATCTGAAACCTTATCTTGGTCCTATTATTAGTTGATTTTCTATCTTGCCTTGTTCTTTTATCCATACCATATATATCTTTTGATTTTCTATGTATCTAGTCTTGTACTTCTGCTGTTCGAGTCCTATTGAGTTGACGTGGTAATTATTGAGGTTTATTCTCAGTCGACAACAATTACAGTCATTCATTAGAACTATAGCAAGCGGGTTTATGAGATACTCCATAATTGATTTTCGACTAAAATCATATGCTTTCGCTATAATGAGTCTTATCTATTGGCGTGGCAATAATTGATTTGCAGGCAATTATTGCAGCTATTCGCAAAGATCTAAAAAAAGTGAGACTTATGATATTTTTTTCCATCATATATCTTTGATTATTTATCCCACTAGTTTAAATAGTATGACAAGTTAGTTTTCAATTATATTCTGATTGGAACTATTTTCTCAATAAACAAATTCTTATCAATTGATTGATATCTTACTACTCCAATCAGTAAAAAAAAAAAAAAAAAATTAAATTTCGAGGACGAAATTTTTTTGTAAGGAGGGTAGGATGTAACAACCTAATTTCATCATAAGTTACATTCTTGATATCAGATTAATCCCAAAATAAATGCGTTGTGTTTGACTCATTTTTCTATATTTTTATGATTTTCTTAAAATTTTTAAGATAGTCACTTAAAATAATATTATTTTAATCACCGGTGGGTCCTACACATATTTTTACTAGTCTCTCTTCTTTGATTTGTAAAGATTAAGTTTGACTTTTTTTTGGGTTAGTTTAATTTGAAATTATAACTTTAAACAACTCTAATAACCTATTATTAGTATTCATTTGTCCTATTCCTATTTTGTTTTTATTCACCCATACCTCTTTCACCATACTTATCCTTTGGTCAAGAATGACAAACCATCATGTTACCCCATATCTCTCCTTTATTTATATCTTTTTCTTCCCCTCCTCTCATTTGTTTTCTCTCCTTTATTTTCATTAATCTCTTCCTTTTATTTTTTTCTACTCCAACTCAAGAGAAGAAGAAGAAAAGAGAAGAAGAAGAAAAGAGGAGAAAAAGAATAAAAAGAGAAGTTCTTTAGCCTCAAGATAGATTTACATTCCTTAACCTATCAAGGCAAGTAAAATCACATCCCCTCTCATGTTTTATTTCAAATTCTAATTGTTTATGGTTAACTTAGAATCTTGATTTGTTTAATTTTAGAAATGTGATATTTTTATACAAAATTCTCTATGATTATTTTAAATATAAAAATATGATTCTTACACTCTACTCTATGTTTATGTATTAAATTTGTGATTTTATTTAAGGTCTCCTATGCTTAAACTATAAGTTATAACTTAAACTATGTTTTATTTTGAAATTACAAAGAAACCACCTTTATGAATGTTCATCATATTGGATATATATTTGAATTTTTCCATATAAGCTCTTCATGTATAATGTAATGATTTTAAAATCATTTTCCACTTGCCGTTAGAAAATATGTATATATATACATTTATTTATTTATTCATTATCATGTTTTAAAGAGAGAGTTTCATATAAGTATTACATTAAATTTACTAAAATATTTCTTTTATGCAAGCTATTATATTAGGTCATAATTCCTTTATGCTAATTCATGTTTACTTGAAATATATATACATTAGTAAGGTTTAATAAATTTTGCTACTTTCCATACCATGAAATCATTATAGAATTTGGAAAATTCATTCATTCTAACATTTTATACTCCATCATACTTGCATTGACACATGCATACTAGTTACTTGTACAACATATACGAAATTATGCCGGACTTTCCTTATTAGTACATACACGTCTTGATAGTGCCATGGATCTTGACTTGCCTGTTAACTTGATTTTGACATTCCATCATATTTACTTCGACGTATACATACTAATTACTTGTACAAGATACATGAAAATATTCCGGATTTTCCTTGTTAGTATATACACATGTCTTGATGGTGCCATGGATCCTAACTTGCCTGTTAACTTGATTTTGACATGGACCACATCTTGCTTGTTACTAGACATGTATATGTATTAATCTTGACATGATTAGTTTATCATATTCCGGATTGATTTGCATGTAAAATAACTTGAAATCTTGGGTTATGGGAGAACTAAAGGGTGGACAAATATTGTATCGTGAAAGGTTTAGGATAGGTTGCGCAACCGAAATAGGGGCCCATCCGCGGGGGCGCCCGGGTGGTACTGAGCCATCATCTCTTGTTTAGTCCATGTTGATGGGACGACCGATTACTCAGTAATCGGTATCTGCTTGAGTGCTTAGCGGCACGGCTGGTTCAGCGCCAGCATCTTGGCCGGGTCCCGGGTATGCACGGGTACTTTCACGATACGAGTCATTTCTTCACCAGTTAGTTCAAATATAAGATAAAATATGATATTAACCTAGACTTGATATGTATTAGTCTCCGTACTTGATATCGATCACATACGATACAGATCTATTTCTTCACCAATTAGTTCACCATGCATGTGCATATGCTTTTTACATCAATTCATATTTTACTTGTTAATACATATTGCATGCTCTCTACCATACAAGTCTATTTATTCACCATTAGTCTCCATACTTGATAGCATGTACATTCTTTCTTAATATCATTACTTGATCATTTAATATTTTCCACACATGCGCATAGTTTCATATCCACACCCATATCTTACCTACTTGTTTATATTACACGCTCCGTACTTCTTATTATTTTACTTGCCGGGTTTGACCCTGAGCTCCCCCACACGCTCAGGTACTGAAGATGTGAGCGAGGATCTGCCACTGCATGATTCGTACTTTCTAGAGCAGACCGAGCAGCAATAGATTTATAGGCCTCCGCTTTTGTATTTTTGGTTTGGTATGTATCACTCCTTTGGGACTTTATTTCTAACTTTTGTATCAGTATTGTACTTGTTGCTGCTTATCTTAGACATGTATATCTTCTCTTTTATATGGCAGTAGACTAACTTCCAAGATCCTGGTTGATTACTAGTATTCAATTCCATTCATTTCTTCTTTTACATATTTATAGGCCTCGTGCACGTCGACTTACACGTGCCCGCCGGTAACGCACTCCGTTTTCGTATCTCTCCGGAAAATGGGGCGTTACATATATACAGCTCCATTTCCTCATCGTCACTTCTGGCAAAGCTTTTACGTTGAAGGCTTCTCTCAACTATTCTAATCTAAGGTATCATTTGTTATGAGAGAATCCTATTGATGTTATATCAACATTTTAAATCTTTCCCATATGGATTCGGAAAAAATGGTTACATTATTTTGCAGAGCTGACTCGGACATGCACAATGGTAATAATAATATTTTTATGTAATGTAGCAAATCACCATGCACCCATAGTATGTACAAAATCAGTTGTATAACTTAACAGTTCTACCAAAATATAATATTCACATTTATTTAGTATCTCCTCAAACCAGTATTGTTTATAGGTTTCAAGATCCTGTCGAATATAGTATAATACACTTCTAGTCAATATTCGATGTTGATTCAGTTCAAGTTCAGTTGTACTTCAAGTTCATTATAGTTAAGTAATGTTTAAAATTTTAACATGTTACTGGAATTTCAATCACTAATTTCAGAATATTTTGATGGCATATTGTAATGGCATATTGTTAGGTAAAAGTAAGAAATTGAGAGGTTTTCTGTGTAAATACGTTTCTTACTTAGATAACCACTTTACTTTCGAATTTTTTTCCTAGACACCTTTGTCATACAATATTACAATCATCATTACCAAAAATTAGTGTCCAATTTAATATTTATAATTATTCATTATTCAATTTTATGATCTATATTTTATTTTAATAAAGTTTGTTAGTTACCAAATTTCATGTAATTAGATAACACTTAATAATATGAACATATATAAATTAGAAATTCTAAGTAAATAAGAAAAGTGCATGCAAAAGTAAGTTCGAGAAGGAATTCACCTTAGTCTAAAAATTCATTTGTCTAATAGGTTCACTTTAAGTTTTTGATTAAAACTATACCCCTTAACAGATTCAAATGGGATATGAAGGAGGTGCTCTGGCGAGTGTGCTTCGATGAGAGGTGCTCCAGCAGCAGTTGTTGCTGCTGGGGTAGCTCAGACGAGGTGGTGCATATCCGAGTAGTAGAAAGGGCTCTCGAGGTGTTCCTCCTGTAATTGACGGCGATCCGACAGTTGACAACGTCTTGGCAAACAGTTGCGTTGTTGTTGGTGATCGGTGGTGTTCAACTAGTCGACGACGTTTCAGTAGTCAGTTGCGCTCCGATGGTGAGCAAAGGTGGAGAGAAGGAGAAAGAGATGTGAAAGTAAGTTGGTTATTGTATGGAGAGTTCTAGAAGGTATGTTCAAAGAAACCTCATAGAGGTTGGGAGGTTTAAATGGGCTCTAAGGGAGAGATTTGAGGAGCTAAGAGAAATTAAATAGAGATATTAGGTATAAATTCTCGTTTGAATGGGTAAGACCCATGTGTTTTTTTTATGATGAATGAATATTAAAATGGAGGAGTTTAAAAAGAAAATTAACATGTGTTAGTTGTGGTTAAATGGAAATTAATGGAGGGGGGTTTAAGGCATGAGAGGAGAGAAGAATATACTAGGAAAAGCTTAACTTAATTAAATTTCTATTTTATGACATGGTGATCTCATGTCTTGCTGGGTTCGGAATAATGTATGTGGGAGTTGGTCTTTGGTTTGAGTTATGGCTTAAGCATTTTTATTTTTCTTGCATAAAAATATAGTTTTGGATTTATGGGCCAAGGAAATGGGATTCGGCTCGATAGGTAATAAAAATAAGATATTTTTGCATATTGATCCCTTACATATTCAATATTTTGATATTAGGACTGAAAACTTCTTATTTGGAATTAGTCTCCAAAAATATTTAAGTTATTCTGGATTAATCATTCCATTAGCTATTATTTCCAAATAAACGGAGAATTTTAATTTAAATATTAAATAGCAGGGGGAAATGACAAGTCCACCCTCACTTATTTTTATTCATCATCACCTGACTTAATCGTGATTTGCCGCAAGCTGTTGTTCCAGTGCGAAGAAGAGAGTGGCAGGTTCAGGAGATCGTCTCCACCTGTGTTGGTTCCATGGGCACAGACTGTAATTTCGCCGCCGCCTCCGTTGTAGCCAAAGAATGCATCGTGTTCTTGAGATACATCGTCGAAATCGTCGCCTTCATCTTTGTCGAAGTCATTGTAGGTGGAGGAGGTGGGGTTGTTGGAGAGGTTGATGATGGAATCAAGAGATGGAACGACAAGAATTGGAGTTGGATCGATGATGACTGAGTAGGGGATAGGGACTTGCGCTTGAGAGAGAGCCTGCAAGTAGCAGATTTGATATTGTTGATTGGATTTGGTGGGTTGGATCTGAGCTGGGTAGCCATGAGCTCCTTTTTGCTTGTCGGGGCGAAAGGAAGAGGTGAGGTGAGACCAGGAACACCATGAGTGAGTGATGAATGACTGTCCAAGACATGAATGACTGTCCATGACATGAATGCGGTTAGGGCATCACTGTCCACAGTTATTATTGAGTTTAGAGTAACTGTAACTGCCTAAATTTGAGCTTTTTTTTCAGCTATAGAGCATTGTCCTAGTTTGTAATTGAGTTTCATTGCCCTTCATGCGAATATTTGAGTTTTTCTCATGCTGAGCTTACTGTAAACTTGATTTAACTTTTATATATGCATAAATGTACCCTATTACTTGTATTTCAATTTATTTTAATGTGCTTTTTGTGTTTGTGGCATGAATGTGGAGCATAATTGATATAGAGGAAAGTAGGGTTTGGATTTGGGGGGAAGATTTAGAGAAGTGAACGGAGAGTGAGGAGAGAGAGGATAAGGTTACAGAGGAAAGAGATTAAGAATTGGTACTCCACAATATTTGGAGAAAAGAAAATGGAGGGAGAGAAAGGAAGAAGAGGGTTGAACCCATCTAAGAGAAGAAAGGAAGAAAGAGAAAGAGGGAAAAGGAGGAAAGGAAAAAAAAAAAAACTGTCCTTACCCTTCCTGTGCTGACCTAAAGGCATAATAGGAACAGATATGTCAAATTTTAACCTTCTTAATGGAGCTAACTCAAGAGAACTAAACCTAAGTAATTTAAATATTTTGGAGGACTAATATCAATATGCAAAGTTTTGAGGGACCAATATCAAAATATTGAAGAATTAAGGGATCGATATGCAAAAGTCCCAAAAAATAAATCATGGTGTTTAGTTAAAAAAAAATAATACTTTATGTCTATAAAATAATGGTAAAGTTAATTCATATTTGGAGTATTTAGAACTTTAGATTTTGAATTTTTTTTTTCTATTTTTAAGGAACTAAAAATTATTAGGTTTTGAATTCTTTTTATTTTTTGAGTATTAAGAATTATTACAATTTTAATATGAGAGAGATCACAAAAGAAATATTAAAAAAGTATGAGAGAGGGAAAAAAAATGTATACTTAATAATAAAATTGATGAAAATGAGAATAAACTCATTAATAAATCATAATGATAAATTTATAATAAAATTAAACTCTTGCCATTGGTATTTTGAAAATTAGAATCTGCATTTAGAATTTCCCTTCCTCAAATCCATCTAATATCCGAAAGGGGATTTCTAAATGAGCATGCAACTAGTTTTAATGATCACACCTGGACAAAAGACAAAGTAAAAAAAACGAAATGAAAAACTTGCAATTTTTTACAACTTTAGGCACCGTTCTCATTTAGAAAGGGGAATTCTAAATGAGCACACAAATTGACATTGTGAACATCACATTCTAACTCTTAACTTGTAAAGAATTACAAGTTTAACACTTTATTTTGACAAGGTCCACCTTCACTGGTCTCGCTCGGACATTTTATCGAACACTTTTGATCGTCAATAGCTCCTTGAAGATGCATAGCAAAGTACTAATTAATTATATGATAATAGAGGTCAGAAGTGCCATCACCACTTTTCGAGATTAGAGAGTTTAAACATAAGTGAGATGTTCACGATCCTGTTAAAAGAAATCTATATCCTCGTTACGTTTGCTCTATTTCTTCTTTCGCTCTGAGGATGAAGGTTTAGGTTTATTATCACCCCACTTACGTTACCTTCATCCACTCTTACTCAATTGTTGACTTGAGTGATCTTTGATTGGGTTGTTTTGCCTCCAGCTTCAAGGACTTTTATCAGGCTTGATCGGCATTCGGCATTTTAGAAGGTACAAAACCTTCTTAAGGTGACATAATTTGAAATATCACTAATTTACTATTTACGTTCAAATTTTTTTCCAAATTTAATGCTTCCTCCCTTTCTCTCTCTTAATAGGCTTCACCATTCAAACTGATACCAGCATCCTAAATTTAATTTTTCCAATATTACAAACATTTGATTGATTTCAAATTTATTTGGAGATTTGCTGTCCCAATAAAATAATTTACCAAATTATTTATAGTTTTGCATTATGTCTGTATTTAATTTCTATGTTTACTGTAGAAATATATTAAATTGCACATACAAAAGTAACATTAAATAAATCAAAAAAGGAAAAAAAAAAAAAAAGAGATAAAGTTCTCTTTATAACACCTAAACAAACATGAAAAGGACTTTAAAAAATTCTTAGTAGCTCCAGATATTCTGTAGATCAAACAAGAGTTCAGACGAGATCTAGGCAATCCAATCACTGTCGAGTCAGTCTCTCGCAAAATAGTCACCAGCGAGTAGGAGAATTACTCGATCTTGGCCTGCCCAATGAACGTATTTATGGAGAGTACTTAAAAAAAGCGTGTTATTTTGGGGTTTAGAGAGATAACAGAGGAGGAAGAGGAGGATTTAAATTTTTAACAAGTTTTAGAGATTTAGAATTTAAAAGGATAACTTAGTCAAAAAAAAAAAAGGAAAGCAAACTTGTAATTATTTGTAAATTTCAAATCTGTGTGTCAAGAATAAATTGCTATGCGTAAATAGAATTTCCCGTTATTTGCTAGCCTTAGTACTTAGTGTAAAATGTCGAAATGCGGCCCGAGTTATGGGGGGCTTCATTTGCTTCATTTGAAAAGCCCACGCTCCGCCCGTTGCCTTGTCATGAAGTAGCATCTGAACGTGTTTCGCCATTGTTTCTTGTTGTTCGATCAGACGCCAGCAATTGCTGATCCCAAATTTTGCACTCACTGTTTGGGCTGAATTAAGCACCAAACAAGGGTTTGGCCCAAGACAAACTCGAGCCAACTCAAAGCGATGTGAATCAATATTGCTGCTATGCTGGATCTCATGTGAGTATATACAATGAGTTTATCGAACAATAAAAGAAAAAGCACATAAAATATGTATACTACAATATATGAGGTCCGGTTAAGATGGATCTTGGGTCTACGTCTTTGAGTGAAAAGTTGATTGTCTTACTTAGATCTTTTAATATAAAAAATAATTACAGACCACTCAAAACTCTCTTTTTCCTCTCAGATCTAAATAACATGAATCTTTCCTGTAGGAAATTGGTGATCAGCAAAAATGTGAGCACCGCCCGTTGACGGCAGGAACCGCCAGTCAATAGGATCTGGCCCACACAAATCTGAGATAGGGGGTTCTGGTAGGGTATTTGATAAATGTTTGTAGAACAGCTAGAATTTGTTAATAACTTAGAAATGCTATCTGTCTGTTTAACTAAGAGTAACTAGTAACCCTAGGTCATAGACAATTTAGGAGATATAGGTGGGACTTAGGACCCGTAAGGAGTACATTGAACTTTTGTCTATCTGATTAATACAACTTACATTTGTCATATGATTATGAAACCCAACATATCTGAAACATGGTATACGGTAACATGTGAGTAACATGTGATATATAAGATGTTTATTTCTAATAAGTAATATCTATGATGCATATTAGACATAACTACTCTAGGAACAAAATGACATAATAAATTCTAAAATAATCTGAATATAACTATATATGGTCCGAATCTGATGGACAGATTAACTTATGATTTCCGATTTCTAACTCTTGTGTTATGGACATGTATATTGTATCATAATAACATGATATTTCTAAATAGCCTATATGTATCATAAATGATACGGGACAATTAGGAAAACTATTTGATGGATAAGGACCACGTTTATAAGGTTTTAGGTGATTATAATATAGGAACTGAAGATTTTCACTGCAATAGTTCCTGATAGTATTAGGTTACTATCCGATTTTGAGTTTTTAAATGCAACATCCATTCTGATATGATATCTATTTTGAATGCCTTGCAATATATCATGGTTTAGTACGATGAAACTAAGGTATGGTCTGAATATGTAAGGGCACTTATATAATAATGGAGAATTGGTATTCAACAATTGCTCCATTACTGCTACTTCACCTATTATCTTTAACACTATGCTTTTGATAGCCATCCTCTTTCCCTCCTCAACTCAAAATTGTGCAGATCCAGGCTAAAGGCTCTAACTCCAACTATTGGGCTTGGGCTTTTAAACAATGCTCGGACCCATTTAAAGGCATTCTTATCATGGGCCTGGCCTTCAACTGCTTAGAATCATCTTGATGAAATCCTATTTCCTCATAAAATGCACTCTTTAGCTCAACTTTCTCATGACTTGACATCAGAAGCCAATTTCAAGAATATAGGCTACTACTATAGGAAGTTTCTAAAGGAGCACATCATTTTTTCTAGTAAGTCTACTTATCAGTGTATTTTTGGTCCAGACTTTTCGTTGTTAAGTAGGCTCTCCCCTGCTATATTAGAAATCTATACTATTTTTCTTTGACAGGTAGTAGCTAGATTATGGCTAGTCACCACGGAATTTGGCCCAAAAGTTAAAGACATGGAGTATGTTATTTCCCTTAGTCTGGATTGTCATAGTTTCTATTGTAGTAGATAAGTTAAATTAAAATAGTTCATAGCCATTGAATCTGATATTAAAAATGGAGAATATATCTCTATGGTTCAGAGGGTGAATTAAGTCTTAGCCTCCTTATTTTTAATACGTTACCATAATATGAATCTATATATGAGAATATGAATATGGAATGAATTAGAGAACCAACTGAGGAAGGAGAACCGTCAATCAGCTATAGGAACTGCCAACTAGGGGGAGTTTCCAAAGGAGCACACCATTTTTCCTAGGGAGCCCACTTTATAAGTGTCCGGGCTTTGAGCCCGGACAAAAAAAACAAAGAGGAGTGGGCTCACTAGGAAAATTGGTGTGCTCCTTTGGAAACTCCCCAACTAGGGGGCTCTACTATCTCAAATAACTGTGAATTTTTTCCCTTATGATTAATTTACTACAAAATTGGCTAAGCTTAATTTGGCTATAAAGGTGAAATTAGGGCTTTGATTTTCAGTATTGATTTTAAATTTAAACTAGGAAGTCACTAGAAATTATTTATAATTTAGAATAGATTATCTGATGGAAAATTAGGGTCCTATGGAATTTTCATGTTTCTTGTAGGAATCCCATCGTGCCCCGGCCAACTACAAACTAGTAGTCAAAACCGTCCGCCAGGAGCTGGCTGGCCTGTGATAAGCTAGAGTCGCAAGTCTAGATAGGACAAGTGGGGTTTTTTAAGGAGAGAGGAAGCACGATAACAGTAACAAGAGAAAATTGAATCTAGCAAATCTATGCCGAGTATTATAAAATTTACAAAAATATATATAGAGGCAGTATTTTCGACAACATTGTCTTGGATTTATATCGTGAATTCCTATATGACCTAGGGTACCAACATGATGTTTTAGGTGCATGGAACCATCAGGACTCTAATTATATAAGATAATTAACATGAGATGACATGCAAGATTAACCAATTGGGTGATACGTGATAAAGTGAGGACACGAGACTAATGCATGACCAAGATAAGTGACACGAATTATTTAGCAAATTCTTAACATAATAATTGACTGAAATATTCCATGAAGCAAGATGACACGGACATATGAACTTGATAATCAATGTTGACAAGAAACTTATGTAAAGATGTTTAAGGGCGGATCAAGGTCAAGAATGCCATCCGTCTTTTATCAAGAATACCATACGCGTTTCATCAAGAACATCATCTACATTTCAAGTCCAAATACAGATGATTGAAGACCATCCATATTTTACGCACAAACGCAAATCTTTGAAGATCTCCACATTTCAAGTTCAAAACGCAGATCATTGAAGACCATTCATATTTTAAGTATAAATGCAAATAGTTAAATACCATTCATGTTTCAAATGCAAAATGTGGATTAGAAGTTCATATGCTTTTCAAATTCAAAACAAGTATAAGAAGAAACCACCCAAGTTTCTCGAAGGCTAAATTTGGATCATCAAATATGATCTACTTTTCAGTTACAAATCTTAGACATTTTAAATGAGGGTTGCACCTCACTTTCTCCTGTTTAATAAAAGACATTAATTCCATTATAATAGGGTCTGAACTGGTTAGTTACACTAGAATTAAGACCCCAAAATCCTTATAAATAGCCATGTTTTGGGCTAATTATTGAATTGGATTATCTTTTGGTAAGTCCTTATTCTAAGATTCTGTTAGCCAGAAATATCACATAGTTAAACTTTTTATACTAGAGCCAACAAACTATTTTCCAGAGTTAAGAACTTTTCAACTCTAACGGTCCGTTTGGTGCTTTCCTATGAATTTAATTGGATGTAATTAGATTCACGTGAAAGTAATTACATGCAAAATCTTTCATGTGAAAGTGAGATTACAATGTTTGGTATCCCATTGTAATCTGCCAATTAAATTACAAAGAAACTTTTTACATTGTTTGGTTTGAAAGTGCTTTTCATATGAAAATAAAAAGACATTTCCTAAATTATCCTTGTTTTAAATTTACTCATATAATTTAAAATAAAACATCAACTTATAAACACTAGTACCTTGAATAAGTATGAGCAAACCTAAAAAACAGTAGCTGGTCATAACAGTAACACTAGAAAAGCACCATAACATATTCATAAACTAGTTATAAACATCACTAAACAGAGTTTCCCAGCTGTACCAAAAGATTTTACATCCCAAAAGCTTAAACCATAGCTGTACCAAAAACATAAAAACCAATTGCAAACGATTTTAACATGGTTTGCAGCATAACATATTCATATACTACTTATAAACATCACCAAAAAAGAGTTTACCAGCTGCACCAGAAACCAAAAACTAAACAGCTGTACATACTCAGAACATGTACCCTATATGACTCGAGACAGGATTCCCTTGAGATAAATCAGTTTGGCCTCCCATCTGGAATCATCAAGAATGAATCACTCTTGTTCCTGTCAGCTGAAATGATGCCATAGGCTGTTATTGCCTCTTCCTTGGTTAGCCCCTCTGTTTTGGTAACCATGTCATAGAGCATGTTTCTGTTAACCATTTTGGCATTGATGTTTTCAAAGTAGGCTCCAACTTTTGCAATCTCCACCCTTGTTGCATCACAAACAGCACTGATCTTCTCTATATTAGCCAATAAAGCCTCCTCATGTGGCTCAGGTGACCCCTTCTTCTTCCCTTTCCTTGGACGGCCAGTTGAATCATCTCCCATCATTCTGCTCCGCTTAGAAGTCCCACTTGAAGATTGAGTAGGCACGTTCTCAGAACCAAAAACTGATTCTGTAGGCTATCCATCTCCACATCCACCTGGAAGTAGTCATTTAGGGCAGTGTTCCTCATAGTTTCTTCAAGCTCAACAGCCTCAACAGCTTCAGCAACTGACTCTGCACCCTCACCAGTAGCTTGGTCCTTTCCAAATATGGCAGCAAGCGAGTCAAAGTAGGGAATCGGTTTGTTCCTCAAACCTGCTGCCTCTTTGTGGTGCTGCATATAAGAAAAAATGATCAGTTTTAATAGTTACATATATATATATATATATATATATATATATATATATATATATATATATATATATATATATATATATATATATATATATATATATATATATATATATATATATATATATATATATAAGTATATATATATATGCATATGCATGAGTGAATCTGATCCATCATCAGAAAGCATAGCATGACTGATATTCAATTCAGAACATATATATATATATGCCACAAACAAGAACAAGTGTACAAGCACTTTCAATGCATTCCCTAAACCCTTTGTTCTGAATTTCTTCTATCCTAATCAAAAAGGGGAAAGCAAAGGAAGAAAGGGCTCAAGGTCCCAGACTAGCAGCTACTGAAACATTGCAACCCAACCAGCACTGAAAACCTACTGAAAAATACAGCAAATGCTATTGAAAAGCTATAAAAATATATTTTACTTTCAGGTAGAAGCTGAAATGAACTTACCAGAAAGAAAGCCTCGATAATGGCAAACATGAGCAGATCATAACAGAATAATAAAACAAAACACTTTATATAGCAAAATAAATTCAAACATCATCCAAATATTCGCAAATTACACAGCAAAAATTGCTGAGCAAAACACTATATATTAGGAATTATATACCAGAAAAAATAAAGGGCTACTTACCTTGACCCAAGTGTTCCAAATATCATCCTCACAGCTTATGGTTTTGGTTGTGTCATCCCAACCAAAACCAGATGTTGCTTTCATAAGCCTCACCTCTCTATACTCCTTCTTATAGGTCCTCAGCCTTGATTTGATGTGAGGATCACCCCTGATTTTGCAGTCTTTGATCCTTTCAGCCATCATTTTCTGTATTTGGCCTAAGTAGCCACTCTTGAATCCATTGTCTGCCTTCCAACCATTGTTCACCAGCTCCAGAGATATGTCAGTCAGCACCTTATCTTCTTGTCGAGTCCACTGGTGGTGGGATCTTTTGCAAGATCCTGCAATTGGCTGATTGTTTTCTCCCTCCATCTAAGCCATATTAGCCAAATAAAGATTTTACATGCAATAATATTTGTTAGGAAAATATACATAAAATAGTACAACATAAATATTAATTGAATCATAATTTTGTAATGTCAATGACAAAACACAAATAATACTAATTGAAAATCAAAATCATGTGTCCAACTTAAAACAGTGCACATTGAATGCATATTACATGAAACAGTACAATAATTCTGCAATGTGTTACTGAATTGAATTGAATTAAAAAGCAAATATTAGTACAAGATCATGTGTCCCACTTAAAACATCCATGTAAAATAGTACATTGAATCAATATTACATGAAATAGTACATTAAACATAAAATAAATAATAACCAAACGAAATCAGTAATTCCCAGAAGTCTGTCATTCATTCCACATGTCCTGAGCCAGGTTATCTCTAAAGGCGGTCCAAGCATTTGATGGCTCAATGAACTGGATTGGTTGAGAATTTTGGAAGGGGTCCGACTCCACATATGAGTCATCCAATTCAGCCTCGAGGGGATCACTTCCCATCTCATTTCTAATAAGATTATGCAACATTGCACATGCTATAATAATTTTGCAATGTGTCTTAACAGGATACCAAGACCTTTCCCTAAGTATTCCCCACCTCATTTTAAGCAACCCAAAACACCTCTCAATTACATTTCTAGCACTAGCATGCTTGAAATTAAATAATTCTTCATTTGTTTGGGGTTGATTGTTTTGTCTCCATTCAGATAGATGATATCTCTGACCTCTAAATGGAGCTAGGAATCCCTCTCCATTGGTATATCCAGCATCAACCAGGTAGAAGAAACCTGAGTAAGAAACTAGTTCAGTTTTTACGAACTTAAGTGTCTAATTTTCAGATTTTAAAAAAAATAATTTATGATATACTTAACACTTTACCTTCAGAGACTTTAAATCCATTAGGCCTAGAAACTGCACTCCTCAATACCCTAGAGTCTGCTGCAGATCCTTCCCAACCAGGTAAGATATATATGAATTGCAAATCCTGGGAACAGACTCCTAGGACATTTGTGGCTATGTCTCCCTTCCTTGTTCTGTATCTAGGCTTATCAACTTCAGGGACATTTAACTTAATATATGTCCCATCTAATGCACCTAAACAATTCTAAAGATTACAGTGAAACAAAAATCAGTTAATTGATTACTTAAAAATTCCTTGTATGTTTTAAGTTATTTATTTTAAAATGTTTTATTTACCTTAAACCATTTCCACCGAGAGTCATTAGAGTTCTGAGATACAGGCTCTGGCTTCTTAAAGAGATCCTCATGCAACCTTAACACAGATCCTAGGACCAGCTGGAAATGTCTACTAACTGTTTCCCCACTCCTAACAAATTCTCTGTTAACTATCCTATTTTTAGCATGGTGGGACAAAATATACAAAAACATTGCAACCATTTCCTCAACATCCATGTTTTTTGTTGGGGCTAGCCTACCAGTGGTTTGCAGCATGTTACAAAGTTTCAAAAATGTGGATATGTCCATTCTGATATTTTCAATAAATGTTACATCCGAATCAAATATCATTCTCCTGAAATTTAATTGCCTAATGCAGTACCTATCATAACTAGAATCTGTAATTCTTTTCCTTTTCCTAGTTTGCAACCTGAATCTTAAATATTCTAACATAGCACTCAGTACAGCAACCAAGTTATTCAAGTGAATAGCTATTGAATGAGCAGCCAACAGAATTGCAACTTCCTCTTGGTCAATGTCATCCATGTTCAGTAACTAACCCTACAAATTGTTAAGATTTGATCATTAGAAGCAGAAGATATCTAACTAAATTGAGATCAAAAAATTTTAAATTAAAAAGCCTAAGTACATACTACACCTTCCATCATCATGTTGTTCTACTTATATATAATTTGGGATATATATTAATTACTATTGATCATGATTACCATCTGATGAATTGAACCCATGTGATATATAATGTTTCTCTGGCTAAATTAACTTGAAGCTGAAGGAAAAGAGGAAATTAGCTAGCTAGCCATAGAAAGAATAGATGGAATCAAAATGGGAGAGACAGGTTCTGCAAAGGTACATTGTTTGGAAATGAAATGATTGGAAATTGGTGCATATATATATATATATATATATATATATATATATATATATATATATATATATATATATATATATATATATATATATATATATATATATATATATATATATATATATATATATATATATATATATATATATATATCGATTAATAACAGAAGTGGGGGTAAGGTCAACCCTTCTTTAAGTATTATATATTGTAGAGGCATGCTATATATATGTTCTAAGTTTCTTTCTGTATAATTTGAATATATATTAATGTAATGAACATGTTTTCTCTCTTTTCCATTTCTAAAATTATTAGAATTTTCCTATAACCCTTCTTTCTTAATTCAATGATTGCTGTGTTTGTGTAATTATATACCATTAGAAATGATGTTAGTTATGATTAATTTCATTGTTTCTGCAGTTATAGTGATAAGAGTATTTAAATATAGTATCTATTGGACTATATTTAACTATATATGATTACATATGTATCTATTGGACTAGTTTTTTTGCATGATTTCGGATTCAGATGCAGAAATATTTGATGAGATTTTCCAGTAAATCCCTAAATCCCCAATAACTAAATCCCTAAATCCCTAAAACGAAAATTCCTAATAACCCTAATCCCATAGCAGACAATGATTGCAAGCAAGCATGCCATGAAAGACTATTGTTGCTTACCTCTGAACTTGTTTCGCAGCTGATGAAACTCCACAACAATCAAAACTACCCGGTGTTTGCCTTCCCTGCAAAACAAACTCCGAAAGAAACAGAGATGAAGGAGAAGTGAGAGAGTATCAGAAAAGAAAATCGAAGACAAAGAAGAAAGATTGAACCCATTTTGCAGAGGAAAATAAAAGGGAAAACAGCTTACCAGTGGACAGTAGAGTAGCCAAAGTAGGTTGAGAAGAGAAAAAATAGAATAAATATCCTGGAGGGAGGCCAAAATTGGGGCGGGAGCATTTGGCGCCAGAAATGGGAAAGAGGGAAGAGGTGGCGCCAGAAAGGGGAAAAGGGAGGGAAGATGGGTAAAATCGTATTTTAGTCTAACTATTATTTTCACATGTAGCCATGAATTCTGTTTCACACCCCCCCTGCCTATGAATTCCATCTCCCATCATTCAGTGAAATGGTTTCACAAGTGCAATTAAATTCACAGGTAAGTTTAACATACCAAACATGTGAATCAGTTTCACCCCTTTCAGTTTTCTATGAATTTAATCTAATTCACCCGTACCAAACGGGTCCTAAGAGTTAATTAGTCAAGTCATCAATGGAGAAAAAGATCAACCTCCATCGATACATTGAACCCTAATAAAAATCAAAGAAGGATTATTTTCCCTTTCTCCGTAAACAAGGAATTGTTCTTTGTAATCTTTTTATGATTTTATACAAAGAACATATTTTTATGTGAATAGTGAATGCTCGAATTAATTGAGCATATGATACATGATAAATATGATTAATCTTAGAACATGATGACATTGAAATTATTGTGGATTATCTTAGTGACATTGAAAGTATCCCAGGGATTCACATTTACATGGTCTTGGCATGACTAGTTTCACGATTAGAGTTTTCTTAAAATTAATATGCATACATATTATTTTGGAAATGCCAATATGGTCCTAAATTGCTCATTTGTATTATATATCAATAAACCGGAGATAGGAAACTACATGTTAGAAGGAATTTATTATATAACAAATAATATAATATTAAGTGCTGAGGACTCTTGCTACAGCATGGGTGGTACTGAGCACTAATTGACAATTAGTATCTTGGCCGGGTATGTCCGTAACTGACTTTGTAGGATTGAATGTAAATGATAATACCTAAATGTATAATATGGTTCAGTGTCATATATATGTGGCCGTGTACCAATATGTATTGACACTTCTGCGATAAACGTAAATAGCATTATCTTATCTAACCAACCAGTTTTATTTTATTTTTTTTAATTTGAACGTTGACTCAGACTTGATAAATCCATAATTATTTGAACGTTATTTACAATAATTTTTAAATAGTTTTTATATTGATTTCGATTATTTATTTTGATTATTAGTTCATTGCTATAGTTTTTTTTAACTTGACGGCTTGTTGTTTACTTATTTGATTACTTGTGGCATTGTTAAATTGTACGTCCTTATTTACTTGTTATAATTTCTTTCCAATTACTAATTTTTTTTTATTATAATTCTTTTTCAATTACTGAAATTTCTTACTTGCTGATTAAATTGAATTCTCAGCTAATCTAAAATAAATAATTAAAAATAATATAAATTGAGCATTACAAAATATAAATTAAAATATTGATAGTAATTGAAAATAAATTTAAAATCTTGTTTTCTTATTTAGATAATGACTGAAATTAGGGGTGTGAATGCAATTTAATTTATGAAGATAAATATGAGAATTAATGTGAAGCTTGTTAGAAATTTAGAATTAATACTTGGATATAATTTTTATATTTTCTTTTAGAATTTTTAATTCAATTTTCAATTTATAAAATTTATTTTATATAGTTTTATATTTATTTTTAATTAAATAAATAGAAAATCGCGTAACCTACGTTATGTTGGGGATCGAATCCCCCATCGAGATCACAGAGACGAAGAAAACAATACAACACAAGAATTAACGTGGTTCGGCCGACCAAATTCGACCTACGTCCACGGGAACAATAAGAGAAATATTCATTATGAGAAAAATAGGTTATAAGAAGAGATCCAAGTATCTCTCTACCTCTCACATCTCTCATAATAACAGAAGTATCTCTCAGCCAATTGCTCTCTTATTTCTCTCCTCTCTCGTATTACATACAAGAGATATATATATAGTGTTCATATCCTAATCCCATTAGAATAGCACTATCACCATCTAATTGGTACTCCAATCCAATTAGAACTCTGGTCTTCTAATCTAAATCCAACTAGGACTCCTTGTGATTTCTGATCACATCTGGATACTCAACGGATGCGAGACACAAACCCAACACGTTATGCGTTATGCTATATGCTATATAATTAATAAAGACAAAACATTACATTATCGTTATCGTTATTTTAAACATTGGTTTATAGGATGATCACCTGTTTACCGACAATGTTCGTGTTACTCTATTTACCCAGCTCTAGTATGTACATTGCGGCACTAGTCTTGCATGACAATGAATTTTACTAGACAAGTGACACGCACTTAAACTATTTCTCTTGTACTGCGATAGTGCATCTATCTTTCCTGTATGTTCTACTTGAATTTAGTTCTCTGGTTCCAATCCTTAGGTTTCAGGTGTCATAGTGTCGCTAATTTCCAGCATTGGTTCACATGCTACTACTAGCAAGTGAGCTACGTGTTGTTTGTGCAAGGGCCAAACATACGGAGGAGTGCGAGCTCTTTGGTATCTATCAACTAGTAAGAGATGAGGTTGAGCTAGTTTTAATAGACAGGACTATACTAGAGCTAATTGAGACTATTCAGATTCATTCCACTATTGCTATGGACTCTCGATCTCGGTAGGCCTAGCTGCTACGTCATTACTGCTTGTAGGCAAGGATCAAGAAGGAGGAGTCTGAGGAGAAGAGTTGGGGTCCAATCTTCAGGTGCGGAATGCCTGTGATTCAGCCATTAGCTCCGAATTCACATTATGAGGTTTTTTTTTTTCTTTTGTTATGTAGTTTTATGCCGTATTCTTCAAGCCACATTTTTATTTTGTTACTGGACATGTATATGTAGTTGAATTTTGTATATATTTCGTATTAATGGATAATGCAGGTATTTTCTTCATGTTTACGTGTTTAGAAGATATCTTTATGAAGATATTCTTTATTATTTCTTACTACCAACTATATTCTTAGTCTAAATTGCGTAAACAAATTAAGACCTCATGCATGCCATGTCAGATGCTTTAGAGTGCCAGATGATAGTGCCTCATGTTTTCAAGAGCATATGGAAAAGAAATGTTGCATGTTGTGATTCATTCCTTGCAAATCTAGATAAAAAGTATTGGACACAATAAAGTAAATTTTTAGCTATCTTAGACGCAATTCATAGGGGTGTTTACTTTGGAGGTGGTTCCTTGATGTTGGTTGTTTAAATTGATTTGAGATTTTATGTGACATAGGATGTGTTTGAGATGAAGTTGATGAACGTTGTGTAGATCCAGATCAATAGAATGTAACCGCTGTATGTCGACTAAGAAAACCTGCCGAAGATAAAATAAGTATGCTGCTAGAAGGGGGCTAACATGGATTTCCTGTGATAATCATGGTGACTTCCACTTGGGGGCATGGAGGGAGAGCTCGGTGCTAGAGTAAGGGCGGCCGACCCTAGCTCATGCTAAGCTATATAAATAGTGATAGAGAGTTACGAGATGCGCCCTATATTTTTCCCAGTGAGTCCCAATTTTTTAGTGAGTTTCAGAAAAATTTAAAACTTATCTATTTTTTCTTAATGAGCCCCATACTTTTTCCGATATTGTCTCTCTTCTCTCCTCCCTTAGCAACACCAGCAGCAACAGTTGGCGGCGACGGCGACAGTAACGGCGACGGCAATAGCGTCAGTGGCAATGACAACAACGAGCTGCAGCTGTTTCTGCTGTTGTTGCAGCAACCACAACAATAGCTGCTGCGGATGCAGCAGCCACTACAGCAGCTGTGGCAGTAGCAGCAAGAGACACCTGCGGTGAGCCTACTATGGAGGCGGTGGCGGCAACAGCGATAGTGGCAGAGGCAGAGAAAAATTTTGATGGAGAAAAAAGGACTAAGAGTTTTTTTGTCTAAAAAAATTTTTAGCAAATTTGTAATTAAGTCATGTGACCCACTAAAAAAAACTAAAAAAAAGCTGGAGCGCATCTAGCAACCCTCAAAGTGAAATTCAGAACATTGGTCCCTTGAACCAGCCACAAGTGTTTCCTTTTGAATGGTGTAACTGCTCATCGGGGCCCCATAGGGTGGGGCATTTTGTTAAAAAACAGAAGCCCCAGTGGCTGGAATTTTTTCACTTGATAGTTGGACGAACACACTTAAGCCAATAGAACCTAGAAAGGAGAGGAGCATGGCAAAGCGCATACGAAGAAGTTGCTGCAACATGAAGTTGAGTTATCTGTGGGCTGCTATTGCGTTAGCAGCCTGCTCCATCCTCATCTCTGTCGAGCTCTTTAATGCCCAGAATCCATCTGCCCGTGACAAGCATGAATCGAGATTGCGAGTGATTCCGGTCCCTACTGGCGCAACTGGACCTGAGAGCCTCGTCTTCGACCCAGACGGAGAGGGGCCTTACACCGCCGTATCAGATGGCCGGATACTGAAGTGGCAAGGCCAAGAACTTGGATGGCTTGAATATGCAGCGACTACTCCTCAGCATCTGTAAGTTTCTCTGTCCTCCGCTTATCTCTTTCTTTAGACTGATACCAAAATATACAACCACTCTAGCTCATCTGTTAACGTTAGAGTATCATTCCCTAATTGCATATAAAAGGGCTACATCATTTTTTTTTTTTTTTTTTCCTGAAAATACATAATAAGCCTCTTCTTCAAGTTTATCGTTGCAGCAGGAGGTTGTTTGTTGCTGACTGTAGAGAATTAGGTCACTTGCAACAAGAAGATCTTTGGGTTCGAGGAAAAGCATGACCAAAGACTAAGTAAATACTAAGAAAAATATGAAAAAAGATATAATATACCATGAAGATGGCGTGTTGAAATTTAAGGATATGAGGCAAACTAACTTTATCGATATACGATGAATAGTTGTGAAACCTAATATAATAGAAAAGACGAGAATAATCATTTTAGTCTTGCTACATGCCTCTTGTTTTATCCAATCTGGAACTAAAATTATGCTTTCATTTTATCTGTTTATTGTCCTTAACATGAGTTCTTTGAGTGATAAACTCAAGTAGACTCCCCTCTAGATGTCCACCCAAAAAAGAGTAAAGAAAAAAAAAATGTATAGTTCGGACCTCCTCCACGTGATGATAACCTTTAGTTAAAAGGTGTCTATCTTATATTTGCTATGTAAGGGAGTTTCCAAATGAGCACACCAACCTAATGAACCCGTTACATAGTTCTTTTTTGTTTGGACTTTCAGTTGAAAAGTAGGTTCACTAGGAAAAATGGTGCGGTACTTTGGAAACTCCCTTAGATAAGCACCAACCAAAGATCTTGAACATTTGAAAATAGACTAGCACAGCCTCCGCCGAGAACTATGGTCGGTCATGCATTTGAGAAAATGTCGTGAACCTTGGACATCCACACTAGTATATCCTCAAACTATCTCAAAAATGCAAGTTAAACGTTTCCAAATCATTATTGATTGTGCGGATTGTTCTTCATTTGCTGTAATATCCACCAAGACATGGAGTTGCTATTCTATTAGTAGAGATAAGATGGGCAGGCCTATGGGCATATTCTTAATCTGTTCTAGTGAAAATTTTAAATTAATAAAATAAATTTTTTATTTTTAATTTAAAATTTTGAATATAAGGATCATGAATTAAGCGTGGACCTATCCATTCGCGATAGACTCGTGCACCCAGAGTGCCATTTTTGAATGTTGAGTAGCTGCTATAACTGCTGGTAATATGGTGAAATGATAAGGTTTGGTGTACTTACAGTGGCTAAATTTAATTGATGGATCTTTCATTGTTGCCTACTTGCCAACGTCTCAGATACTCCTTGAAGGCCTTTGTCTTTTAGCACCCTGCTGTGGTCAGGTGCCAAAGACTTATGGTACCTTTATAGAAATTTCTATAAAGATGCAAGTTTTACCGTGCTGCTCAAGATTTGGAAGTAGACCCTAACCATTGTGGTAAAAAAAATGTGTTAGAACCACAGTCGCATGGAGAGAGAGAGAGAGAGAGAGAGAGAGAGTAATTAGAAAGAAGAGACAAAGATAGTGGTTTTTTTATGTCAAAACTGTAAGTGAATACTCTCTGTATTTTATTAAGGGTTAATTATAATTAGACCTCCTATAGTATTGGGAATGTGTCACTTAACACCCCTGAAGTTTGAAACTCTCAAAAAACCCCTTGAACTTAGTTATTTTCACTCTCATTTTCTACTAAAGTGCACTCTTGTCCCTTAAAATTCCTATTCTACTTTCATTTCTCAAATTCCTATTGTTAATTAAAATGAGGGATGATGGTAGAATAGGAATTTGAAATACAAGAGTGCACTTTAGTAAAAAATGAGAGTGAAAATAACTAAGTTCAGGGGGTTTTTTGAGAGTTTCAAACTTCAGGGGTGTTAAGTGACACACTCCCAATACTACAGGGGGTCTGACTGTAATTAATCCTTTTATTAATAAGTGGTAACAGAACATAGTACACAGACAAAATAGAGATGATGTCGAGTTTAGTTATTAGGGAGAGTTTAAAGATAAGCGTATAACTGGAAAACAATGGCAAAAAAATTAAAGAGAATATATCTCTAAGTATGGATGGTAATTAATCCAAGAGATTAAATCGGAGTCACTTAATTGTTTTGTAAATTAATTTTAAAATATGAAGATTTGATAAACTGACATCTAAATATCTAGAATTCAAAGATAGAAATCAAGAAACCCAAAAAAAGGTTCATCTGAGTTTAAAAAAGATTTTCCACGTGATTACTGATTCTTGTAGGAAGTCTGAATCGAGTAAAAATAAAAAACAGCCTGCATTGTGGGGTTAAGTTGTCCTCTGCATGTCTTTACTGCAAAATAATGAGCGTAGCAGGTGCCTCTGGCAAACTTTACTATCAATCTGACATTGTTTCTCTATGTTGGACTCTCAATTATAACACCAGTCCAACCACCTTCCTGCTGCATAAGCCCTCAGTTATCATTATTGTCATTTTCATGCATCTGCTTGAAATGTGTATCAAGATGTTATCAAGTGTATGTATAGGATCGTTTGGTTATTTTTGAAGCATAAAAGATTTGAGTACCAGTTACAGAAGAAATAAGAGATTATATTAATACAAAGTTCGCTCAAATTGGACTGTGTTCATGGTCACAAAGAGTTTTCTTTACTATTTAAGAATAATGTTACAAGTATATATATTAAGAGAATATGGGAAATTCTAAAGGAGCATACAACGTGACATAGTGAGCACTACACCCTAATTTATAAGTTAGTAATTACAAATTTATTTATTTTTTTGGCAAAATTACTCTTTACCTTTCTTTCTTTTTCCACAATTCATCAAAAATAAATAAATAACCCACTAAGAAAAATGTGCGAGTGAGGGGGTGAGCAGGGGAGAGGGCGAGCAAGTGAGGGGAGATCGGGAGAGGGAGCGCACGACGAAGAGCGAGCGGTTGGTTTTTGGGGTGGCGGTGGGAGGGTTTGTGGGGAGGCGATTAGGGCTTTTAAGAGGATAAGGGTGAGGGCTGACAGAAAAAGTGGGTTGGAAGAGAATTAAAATTGAAAAAAATGGATGCTGACTAAGAAAACCCACTCTTTTTAGAAAGAGAGGTAGTAAAAATTTCCGCAAAGTTGGAACTGCGAGGTCAGAATTTACAGTGATTTCAAACTCTACAAAACTCGATAAAAATTTCTAAAACCGTCTTCTTATATTTCTGGCATGTACTCACCTTGCTCATATAGTTTCAATTCAACAGAACAAAATGCAAGTATGAGAATACTGCGGTTAAAAAAGGAAAAACACATATTACAATATTTGTATCAATAGTAACAAGCATATATTAACACATATTAAGAAAATCAAACGCAACCCACCCCATAATTGGCATTCTCTAATTAAATTCACGTAGATTGAACGAGTGCAAGAAGAGATCACAGGGCACGAAGACGGAGCATCTGTGTGGCCGCCCACTGGGAATCCAGTTCCACAAGATGACTCGAGATCTTTACATTGCCGATGCATATCTAGGGCTACTGATGGTTCGTCCAGGTGAAAATTTTACTACTGCAGTCGTAACTCAAGTAGATGGTCGCCCGCTTCACTTCACCAACGGCCTTGATATAGCTCAAGACACTGGAATCGTCTATTTCACCGACAGCAGCCAGCGTTTTCGAAGGAGGTACGTACACGATCCTTTTCTTGCCTTTATTTCGAATGTTTTCAGATTTGTTGTTTGTTGCCTTACATTTCAAAGTATTAATCAATTAGAATTTATTATCGAAAAGACATGTAGCCATGCAATCAAGTCATTAAAGTAGTCCAAGCTAGAGAAGAAGAAGAAGAATTGCAAGATAAAATTAAAGTCGTCTTCATGTTGGTTTCATGGATTTAGTCGCGATAGAAACGTTCAACTGCCACCGTCCATGTCTTTGGCTTTCATCCGTACCACTTATTTATGTGATGGCCCAAACCAGTATTAGATTACAGTTAGTATAGAAAATTTCTGTCCTAATCTAATGCCGAATCATTAAGTTGACCTTGTGAAATGAAATTGTTGGAGGCTTTCATCTGTACCGCTTGTTCAGGTAGCGCAAATAATAATACAAATAGAGAATTAGAGATTATTGAGATAAAAAAAAATATAGAACTGTAGAAACCAAAACTTTAAGAGAAATCAAATTAGAAGATCTAACTAGATAACACCAAGGGTTTATATAGTTCAGAGCATATCTTACATCCATAAGCCCAATCAAACTTCACTATAGATAAAGAAAAAAAATCCTTCAATTTGGAGGATGAAAGAGAGATATCTCTGTAGACCCTATTTAACTCCTTATATAGTTTCGGAATGTTTGGTATAAGTACTAACTCAAATAATGTTAGTTGATATAGAGTTTAAGTCAAACAGAATTGTTTTCGCAAGACTTTAAGTCAAATAGAATTTCTAGAAATTGAGCTAAAACCCAACAAATTTTATGTGATTCTTCAACAAGGCCTATGAACAAGAGTCAATTGATATAAAACCTAATAGCTAGATAGAGATATAATCAGAACATATATTTGATGAGATGCAAGATGATGATGATGATCATCTTCTGGTGGTAAATTACCACTACCATGAAAAACAGTGTTCACAATTTAACAACTAATAGATGAATTTGCATCCAACTTTGAACCGTATTCATCATCTGATAAACATTTTCATATAATAAAAGCATAATAAAACAAATTTTTATTTTGTATGTCACCAAGGGTTAAAGCGATTTACCCCAAGCTTATGTTGCTCAACATCATTCTCATCCCTAGCTATAAGGTTCCATTTGGTCGGTGACTTTTTGATAAGACTATGTAGTTAGAGGAGAAGTTAGAAGAATGTACATGAAAGCTCACAAGTAACTGATAAGTTTTTTTCTTTTTTTTTCTTTTGTCTCTTTTTCTTTTTTTGGAGCTAAAACTGTTGATATGTGTTTTCCGTGAAAGATGCGTCTCCTTTCATTACCATAGACTTATAAAGAATTACAACAAAAATTATTCAAATTACAATGAAAAGAAAGTAAAGAAAACAAACGAGAGGACTTAAAAAACATGTCTCTCTCTTTTATAAAAGAAGTGGATTCTAAAGTGGGTATCGAGCGTCACCCTTATACTATGTTGATGATCTAATGTCCAAAATTGGTTTTGAACGTGGATAATATGATGAAGAAACTTCTAACTGGTGGCTCTTGCTGCTGGTCGACCTGTTTTCTTGTAGAAATTAACTCTTGGTCTCCAATGATCTCTCCAAAAGATCCTAAAAACTCTCCTCTTGACCTCTATTTATAGTTTTTGGAGTTTCCTTAGAGATAAGGATGGAATCCTAGTTAAATCCAAACTCTGGACTTGTATTTGGATATGAAATCTTTAATTCCAAGTGATTGGGTATGATTATGATCGGAATTTAGGTAAAAATCAAAAGAAAATCCAGTTTGGAAACTAGAATAGCCCCGCGCACGCTAGGCTATCATCCCCGTGCGCGCGAGGCTATCATCCGAGCGCACGAAGCTCGAGCGGGGCTATTTGCCCCGCGCGGGCAGTTAGCCTCGCGCGCGCGATACAATTTACCCTGTGTAGCTTTTTTCTCTTACTTTAACATTTTTTCTGACTACAAGACCCACTCCAAAGTTTTTAAAATCTCGTTTGTTGATCCCTAACAAGTTTTAAAAAACTTTGGACTTTAGTTCCTCAAGTTTCCATCACACAAGTTTCATTAATGCGCAGAATGATTTAGCTTCGTGGAGCTAATTGCCTCACAAAAAATAGCCTCACAGAAAATAGTAACTACCTTGCAAAATTTTAGCCCCTTTAAGTGCCATTTCTCCCTTTAAGGCTCCTTCATCTTCTTACTTCTTTCATTCCAACGAAACCCATTCTCTTTCCTCTTGAATTTCTTCGAGTCTCCTTCGAATTACTTCAAATTTCTTCGATTTCTCGCATCGATCTTCATCAGATGGCACCAAAGAAGGCCTTGATTAGTCGAAGCAGTGCCGTTTTCGCCCCCATGGCCCCCGGCATTAGAAGGGTTCCTCCCATCCTTGGAGGTAAGATACTCTCAAAATCTTGTTTTTATCCTCTTTTGGAGTAGAATCTTGATATGAGATCTCTGTGGAGAATTTAGCCATGATTTTTGGACAAATTGGGATTTAGAACCTTATTTTTCGCCGTCAGCGGCGTTGGAGCTCGATGCCGGCAGCGAACCGCCTTCGAGCTAATTCGCGAGGCTGTGTAGCCTCGCGTTTGATTATGTGAGGCTACAAACTCGCGCAAGCTTTCGTGAGGCAACAGCCTTGCGGCTGATTTCGTAAGGCTATTAGCCTCGCGCTACATTGCTTTTATGCGGGGCTATTTTAGCCTTGCGTTTCTTTCCTTAGAATTTTTTTTTACGCCTTAGTATGAGCTTCCGACTTCTTCTTTGTCCTTTTGGTAATGAACTATACTACTTTTATGTCGAAGCGCCATCATTTCGACTTCCGAGGGGGTCATGATGGTAGAATTCAACCTGGACCGTAGACCAATCCCTTCGTTCACTCCAGATAGGATCAATGATCGTAGAGACAGGCTATTCAGCTGCAGTCCGTCTACATTGAAGGAATTGATAAGCGACGCTCCTCTTGAAGGTGCGGATAAAGAAGAACTCGAAAGTCAGCCTTCCTCTTCGATGATTCTATGCTTGTCTCGGAGGAATTTCTTTTCGAGAATGAGTGCAAATGGCTTCGTCAAATAAGCGATGTAAGGATATTCATCCCGGAGATGGAAAGGAGTTGCCTTTTGATTTATCTTCAGAACATCTCCGTTCCTCGCCAAATGGAGTGGAGTCTCACCAAGAATCAAGACAGCGTCCCCATTGGTAACTTTGATAGCCAGGGTCTTTACCAAGATGGTCCTGGTCGATTCCTGACTGGCTTGTTGTTGGGAAGGGTAGGGAAGGATTTTCCTCTTGGAAAGTCCTCTCAGCTAGCAGGCACCATTCTCAAGGATTTTCACACTCTGGGATGGATCCATTCCACTGACCGAATGTGGTAGAGCAGAATGATCATCTTCGTTCTCTTTAAATTCGAAGCGATACTGAAGAATATTGGATTGTACGGGCCATAAGAAATGTTCAATACGGCCTTCCCCATAGTGCTTACCATCTATTTAGCATCCTGGAGTTGTATAATCCCAAGTTCGGAACATTTTCACCCCTGCATGTGAGCTTGGCCTTGCTCTCCACGTGATATTTGAAATCTCTTTATTGTCAATGGAAGAGCTGTCGTACGAAGAGATAGTTTCAATGACACATGAGCTACAGTGGATGAAGAAACAGGATCCCTAAGTGTATGAGATATATTGGAAAGTGATGTATCACGTTTGCATTTGTCCAGACATCTCTGGCACGAGGCATCAAGGTGTTAGATAAAAATTATGGGCTAACTATCTATTTTAGGATTTGATCATTCAGAAGTTGTGGTAACGAAGGTAGACCCTCCTAGCCAAGCAAGTATCGAAGCTAGGATAGCTCGCTTGGGTGCCATCTCGTACGTGATAGAGTCAAATGAGGATGGGTTCAAGGCGGATACGAGTTTCCAAAGTTTTCACTATCAAGCACAGACTCATATTTCTGATAGGGGATTGATAGCGGGCTTCCTCATGCTCTAGCTGAAATGCTGTGTCATCCCGTCCGTTCCCCAGGACACCATAGCTATTGAAGTTATGTACCCAACCATCCTCCTGGCACATGGAAATCCTCTCGGACTCCTGCCTGCAATGGTCTGCAAGTTACATAACGACATTTGGGAGCTTGCAATAGAATTTTGCCCAGGAAGCAAGAAGAAGAAGAGCAGAAGCACCGAATCCAAAACTGAAATGCCAACCCCTAATCCTAAAGTGGAGTTACCCTACACTTATCTTATGGCACAGTTCGTAATGCACTGTGCAAGCCTGATGACTTCGCCTACCGAAGACAGTAGCATGGGCTAATTCATTCAGAGACATGAGGGTTGTGACTAGAGAAATCACAAGCGCGTCATTCGAAAGATTGTGCGTAGCCACCAGAATTATTATATCTACTGTTACTTTCCTGACTTCTCTGGAGGAGCTTATAGAGAAGAATTTCGAGACCACGGTCCTGAAAGCTACACCACCCTTTTTTTTGTTGCTTCTGATGGTTGATCAACATCAGGCCAAGGCATCTGCTATATCATCAAGGGTCGATCTGCTTTCTCGAACCATATTTTTCTAATAGGTTTGCTTGCCAATTCGGATATTCGCAACTTTATATTTATAACCCCAACACTTTGTTACAATTCCGGGTAATTTATTCGAGGGTGCCAGACGATGGTACCACTTCTCTACTGGCTGCATGGGAGCTCACTTTGCCTTGCCTCAGAAAACTCCCAAGTTTTATACGTCACTCGGATTCTACTCTTGGTACTATAGAGTCAACACTGCAGCCGCCACTTTTTCGATCGACCACTCGTATATGAGGGAGATTGAGGCATTTTATTCTCAGAAGAAGGGTGCCGAGGTCATCCGAGTACGAGGCATGGATGAGTTCCTTTCAGTTGATGATGATGATGATGACATTATTGTTAGGGCTGCACCTGTAGTAGCCGCTCCAGGTGATGTGCCCATTCAAAGAGATGCTCCAGTCTAGGCTACTGCGCCAGTCCAGGCTAACATTCTTGCTCCGACAAACGTGCCGGTGCAAGTTGGCATGCACGCACTAACTGATATTCCACCTCAATCTCTTGCTCATGGTTGAAGAGATGCGCCTGCTCGAGGCAATTATGAGGTTGTGCAGAAACATACCAGATCGGTGAGCGCTCACAGTTCTACTCGCACAGTAAAGAAGCCTCGTCGTTCCCTCACCACTGAATTGGCCAAAGAGTTATCATCTCCTCTGAGTGCCTCGAAGGTTGCAGGAGTAGCTGCGGAGATTCCTGTGCCTGTGGTGGCTACTCATGAAGTCACCTCTGACGTTTCTACACCTATAGCAGTTACTCCCGAGACCATTTCTGAAGTTGTTTCTGTTACTTCTGAGCCAGATGTCATTATTGTGACTAGTTTGGGCACTGGTGTCATTCCTTCACCACCGGTTATGGTGCTGGAATGGCAACTCCTCGTAGCCCGACAACCGGGTTGGTGTCTCCTTGTAAGCTCAACTCCCGACATTTTATTTTTCTATCACACTACTTTTGTCTTTATGTAATGTGTTGAATTCTAGGTGTCGGTTCACGGTGATCTCGCTCTGCTTCTAATCAATTACTCTCCTCTGAGCATGTTGATTATTCGGGTACAAGTAGTCAAGGTGGTGATGGTGGTTAAGCTGAATCTGACGTAGACGCCTATGAGGAGAGTTGCTTTGCTCCTGCCCCTGACACGAGCAAGTATAGTCATATTCATCCCGAGGAGTTGGAGACAGTCGTTCTCGAAAGTGTTCCTCCTCCGGCCTCTTTTGCGTGCGGTCCTCATCAATAACTTGCATTATGCTATACTCTTAGTATTTATTTCATTATGCTCATTATGCAGATGTCGGCGTTCAACCAAGCAGCCTGCCAAATGCTACCACTGCAACTCTTTGCCTTTACCCGTGGTGACAAGTATGGAGGTCATTGCCACCTCTTCATCTATTGATCCTGGTGTGGAGCCCTCAACTAGGATACCTCCTATCTCGGAACCATCATTGATATTTTTTTTTTGAGGGGGCAGGATCTAACACTGAGAATATTCTGGAAGAGAGTCCTCTTTTGGAGTCTGCTCCCATTACCACCATCATAGTAACTCCACGGGAGCCTCCATCCACGATTCCAGAGTCAGCTCAAACACTATTGCAATTATTGGCACTGCACATTATGATGGTGTTAAGCAGCAGACTTCTCCTACCATTGTGACACCTTCTACGACTTCTGCTCCAAGACTAGTTTCGGCCTCAACCCAAATTATTCCTGATGATGATCCAGTTGAAGAGTTTTTCTAGCACAGCGTCATAGACTTCTTACAATTGTTACGGCGGTGTGTATCCGTGTTCTTGGATGGCCATCTTTTCATAGGGTTTGGATGCCCGATGTTATTGAATTATCTTACCAACATTGAGAATATTAGTGGATCAGAACGATCTGCTCCTTATCGAGCCCACCTTACTGCTTTAGATGAACAGGTTCGAGCGTTGAAGACTCTTCAACGAGCTGATGTCACTACTATAACAAAAATTGAAGTTACTTGTCGTAAGGTGGAGATTATTGCATGGCAAGAGGAAGCTTGGACTATAGAAGTTGGTAGCCTACAAACAAGTCAAGAGGCTATTAATGAGGAGATAGAGCAGGCGAGGTTCGAGCTAAATGCCAATCAGGCCACAAGAGACCGTGCCCATGAGACGATTGCCAAGACTCAAGCTATTCTCGAGGCCATCCAAGCAAAGCAGGATGCAGTATTGAAGAGACAGGATGAGCTGGTTCTGCGCCATGGTCAACTTCAACAATAGGTCAACATGTGGAGTAAGGCGATTAAGAACGACAGGATACAATCTACCCAGCAGCTGGCCATCAATGAAGATGAGTTGCTCCGTTAGGTGCTATCAACTGTGAAGGAGACTCGGCAAGCAACTCTTGAAGAGGCAGAGTCAAGTTTAAGGATTTTGAACAACCCTTAAATCTTTCTTCCTCTCTTCCTTCTCCCCTTTTCTTGCTTTAGATGAATAATAAGACTATTTATGATGCCTTATGTCTCTCCTTTGTCTTGTTAAATAAACAACCATTTCCTCAATATGTTGCCTTATTCTAAAATTGTTGTGTGATACACTTTTGGATACTCTGGGGGTTTTGGGATAGATCTTCTAAAAGAAGGGGACCCGTCGCACATTATGTCACTTCCATAGCCACTCCTTTTTTTGTGTGACTTGTCTGGTAAGCAGACAGAGCTGATGTAAAAATTGGAGTTGTGGATTTGTTGATCTTTGGAAAAATAGAGTTGCGAAAGATGAAACTTATCATGGGTATAGTATGACCATAACAAGTTTAGTTTCGGAGTTTGTTATGGGGTGACTCGCCTGAAAAGCAGACATAACTGGGGTGATTTGCCTGGATAACAGACTGAATCGATTTGAGATTTGTGGTTGACATGCCTGGATAACAGATAGAATCGATTTGAGATTTGTGGTTGACTCACCTGGAAAGCAGACAGAGCCGAGTGATTCGCCTTGATAACAGACAGAATCTATTTGAGATTTGTGGTTGACTCACCTGGAAAGCAGACAGAGCCGGAGTGACTCGCCTTGAAAGCAGACAGAATCGATGATCGACTCAGGATCATAGCTTGACTCACCTGGGAAGCAGACAGAGTCGGGGTAATTTGCCTAGAAGGCAGACAGAATCGATGATCGGGTCAGGATTATAGGTTGACTCGCCTTGAAAGTAGAAAGAGTTAGTAATCAGGTCAAGATCATGGAACCCGCAGGCAGAGATATGACTGATATGCCTATAAGGTAATTCAGCTGGAAAGCAGATAGAATCGATGATCGAGTTAGGATCATAGGTTGACTTGCCTGGAAAGCAGACAGAGTTAGTGATCGGGTCAGGATCACGGAACCCGCAGACAGAGGTATGGTTGGTTGATTTACCTAAAAAGCAGATAGAATCGATGATCTTGGTCAGGATCATAGGTTGACCTGTCTGGAAAGCAAACAGAGCTGGGGTGATTCGCTTGGAAAACAGACAGAACCAATGATCGGGTCAGAATCATAGGTTGACTCGCATAGAAAGTAGATAGAGTCAGTGATCTGGTCATGATTACGGAAATGATCGTTTACTAAAGCATTTATGGAGTGATTTGTGAAGTGAGTAAGATAATCAAATCTCATTGTTAGAGGTAAGAGCTTAACGTGACAAGTTCGCGACAAGTGTCTTTCATGTGATAATATGGATGAGAGGGTTCAAATCTCGCTGTCAGAGCTAAAAGTTTAACGTGATAGGTTCACAAAATTTTTAGTAAACCCCTAGTTATAAACGGCTTTGGTGTGCTTTTACCAATCGTCGTTTGCGTTGGGCTAGCCATGTTATTTCTCTTAGCATGATGAGTTGTCGAGGGTTTTGTTTAGACTTAGATGTTAAACGTTCACTCTTCCCTTTGTCTTTCGACTTTGGACTGTTTGATTCCATATTCTTACCCCAGTATAATAGGGTTGGCGAGAAACAAGTTCTCTTCCCGTTGCCTTGGGGGTATTGGACGGTTCATGTTTTTTACCTCAGTATGATGAGTTGGTAAGAAATAAGTTCTCTTCCCATTGCCTTGGTGACATTTGAGCAGCAAAATTTGCTATTGGCACAGGCAAATTTTTTTGGGAGAGAGTGACTATATGTAGTATCTCTTCAAAAATCTGCTATTGATCAGGCTATATGCTCTGTTTGAGTAGACAATCTCTACAACAAATGGGCCTTCCCGTTTGGGCTCAAACTTATCCTTAGTTTAATGGGTCATGATTATTGATTTTTTAACAGGTAAAACCAAGTCTCTTTCTTTGAAGGTTTTTCGCATGACTTTTTTGTTGAAAGCCTTCGAGATCCGTGCCTGATACAACTCTATTTGTTGTTGTGCCTTTAAACGCTTTTCATCTAACATTTTGAGTTCTCGCAACCGTCGTCGGTGGTGTTCTTCTGTCATCATTTCTGCAGTCGATGCGACTCGTAGAAATGGTATCTGTATTTCGAGTGGCAAAACTACTTCGCACTCCTAAACTTAGGAGAATGGCGTAGATTTTGTCGGAGTTTGGACTGTGGTTCGGTAAACCCACAAGTATTCTCCTAGCTTGTCTTACCAGTCTCACTTACTGGAGGACACAAATTTTTGAAACAGCTTGATGATGGTCTTATTGAAGGCCTTGGCTAGCCCATTTGCTACCGGATTATAAGGTGTCGATGCAATGTTCTGGATTCTGAATTTACTACAAAATCGCGTGAATCATTGGTTAAAAAACTGAGGATCATTATCATGGATAATTCGCCTGGGTATACTAAAGCGGTATATCACGTGGTGCTTAATAAATTTGACGACATTTGTCATCTTCACTTCCCTCATAGGGATGGCCTCCGCCCACTTAGAAAAGTAGTCGGTTATGACAAGTATAAACCGGTGCCCTTTAAATGACGGTGGAGTAATCAGACCGATGATATCCATACCCTAGGCTTGCAATGGCCAGCTAGCGACGGAGTTATACAGGTATTCCGAAGGCTGGTGAATGAAGTTGGCATGTATTTGACAGACGTGCCAACGCCTTGCATAGTTCACGGCATCTGTGATTATTTTTGGCCAAAAATAGCCAAGTCTTCTTATACGATCCTAGAGATTTGGTCCTGGCTGATGGGCCTCGCAAGTACCACTATGTGTTTCATGAATTACTTTGTCAGACTCTTTCTTCGAAAGGCAACGTAGCAAAACGTCATCATGTGATCTCTAGTATAGTGTATGTGACATTGCATCGTAGTAGTATTTGGATATCTTTTTTTGAATTGAGGCTGCCTCTTTGGGGTCTTCCAAGAGGATTTTATTTAATGCATAGTTTATAAAAGGGAAGCGTTAATCACAAGGTTCGAGAGCTAAACCCACTTGGTATACTTCTTCTTGTTCGAATAGCATCTTTTGATGCAAGAGGTCCCCACCCTCTATTGAGATTTGTTTACTCATTCCGAATGGCACAGGTAAGGTTGTAGCCAAGGATGCAAGCGCATCTGCATACACGTTCTGATGTTTGGGAACATGATTGATGCAGAACCTTTCGAATTTCTTAGCTAGCTTAATTGTTGGCTCAAGGTAAGGTATGAAGTCTTCATGCGTCACCTCGTACTCTCCAGTCATTTAGTTGATAATGAGCTTAGAGTCTCCATACATTTCGAGGAGTTTTACCCCTAGTCGCCAAGCTAATAGAAGGCCAACAATGAGTGCATTGTATTCTACAACATTGTTTGTGCACAATTTAGTGAGTGAATACCCCTAGATATCACATGCTTGTGGGGACTTATTAGTATGACCCCCACTCTGGCTGTGGTTCTCCTTACTACTCCATCAAAGAAGAGTTACCAGGGCTGTTCTTCATCGACCAGGTTGACCTGAGCAGTTTTGTCAGTGATGTCGTTCTAGAGTTTTAAATGCTCTGGTATAGGGTGGCCCCCGAGGAAGTCTGCTATTGCCTATCGTTTTACAGCCTTCTTAGGAATAAAGTGTATATCGTACGGTGATAGGAGGAGTGCCCACTTTGCTAATCTCCCATTCAATGCACCCAATTTTATCATTAGTAATTTTGGCGGGTTAACCCAAGAGATGATGTGAATCGTTTGTCCAACTATATAATGTCATATTTTTTGTACTGCGAAGACCAACTCTAAACACAATTCCTCATCTGGTTATACCTGTATTCGGCGCCAATCATGGTGTGGCTTAAATAATAGATGGCCTGCTCTTGACCTTATTCATTGTGTTGTGCTAATAAACCTCCCAAGATGTGATCCATCGATCTCACGTAAATGAGGAAAAGTTTCCCTGATATCAGGGCTACTAGAACAAGTGGATTGGTCAGATACCTCTTTATGTCATCGAAGGCGTATTGACACGCTTCATCTCACATAAATGACACCCCTTCTTCATGAGTCTTGTGAACGGTAGGCATCATTCTGACAAGTTGGCGATAAATCATTGAATATAAGCCAATCTCCCTTGAAACTCTCTAAGCTCTTTTAGGTTACGAGGTGGCTGTATTTCTTGAATTGCCTTAATTTTGTCTGGATCGATGTGGATTCCCTTCGAGATTATAACAAATCCCAAAAACTTACCACTTGATACCCCCAAGAAAGATTTGGTGGGGTTTATTTTCAACTGATGCCTCTTCATGAGATTGAATATAGTCCTCAAGTCATTCAAGTGATCCTCTTTTTTCTTACTTTTAATGGCCAAGTTATCCACATAGCACTCGACAGTCTTCCTTAAATATTCTCGGAAGATGATGTTCATTGCTCGTTGATAGTCGCGCCAATATTTTTTAATCCGAAGAGTATCACTATATAACATTATATCCCAAATGGCGTTCTAAAAGCTGTATGTTTTTCATTTTCGGGATGCATCTTAATCTGATTATATTCTGAGAAACCATCCACAAAGGATATTCTCTCATATCTGCATGTATTCTCTATCATGACATCAGTTATGGGCAATGTAAATTTATCTTTAGGGTAGACAGCATTAAGATCCCAAAAATCTATGCATATCCAGATCTTACCGTTCTTTTTAAATACGAAAACAATGTTTGCCACCCAATCGGGATGTTGTTCCTCATGGATAAAACCTGAATCAACAAGTTTCTTAACTTCAGCTTCTATTGCTTCCATCAATTCGAGGCGAAAGCTCATTTATTGTTGTTTTACTGGCTTTGCTCCTGGCTTGATATTAAGTCAACGGACCACGACTTCCGGATCCAGGCCTGCCATGTCTTCATAATTCCAAGCGAAGATGTCTATATGCTCTTTTATCAGAGCTAATAGGTCTTCTTTTTCGGATAAAGGCAAGTTCTCGCTTATGAAGATGGACTTCAAATTCTCCTCCATTCTCATGTTAAGTTGGATTACCTTTTCTACAGTAGGCGGTTCTCATTGCTCAAACCGTATATCTCATTGGGCTTCAATTTGTCGGAACTATGGATCTTCTAATAAGATAGGTGGATCTTCTTCCTCTGCATTAAAGGTTGTAAAAGTCATATTCGACACAAGAGTTTGGAATATGGCTCTTGTACTTATATCAGAATCTGAATTTGATATGGCCTTATTGCCTTCTAAACTAGTTAGATGCTCTCCTTCTACTTCTGAGGGTGTAATATAACCCAACCCCTTGTGAGTTTTGTAGTAATAATTTGGGTTCTTGTCCTTTGGTACAAATGAGCGCAAAAAATTTCTCCTTCCCTTTTCAAAATTTAAACCTTGCTTAGTGGTTAAATCTTAGCCCATCTTTCTCATCATTTGATAAGAATTTGGTTCATAGAGTTCGAACTGTGGTGCTACTTGGTCATCACTATCGTTGTCTAAATTTGGGTCAGACTGTGACTCAACTCTTCCAAATATTATGGAATGTTGGTCCTCTGAGAAGGTATCTCAAAAACAGTGCCCTTTGGGTCAGTTATCTTTGACTGTACTGCAAGTGATGACCGTATTGGTAAATGAAAGGCCGTCAATGTTTCGAACTCAGACAAACTATCTATCTCTGTTCTCCTGCAGGAGGACACAGAATTCGAAGCAACAACAGGCGAGTAAGCAAATCGTACGTTGTTATTAATGACCTATTCGCCAACCTCATTGGTGGCACTAAGTACATCCATATTGTTTAAATTAATTACAAATGGATTTATTTCGAATTCAAAATCATCGTCCTCGTCGAGCTCGGGCTCTGTATCTGCCTCATTACCGCTGTCGTTGCTTTCTTTTGCTGGCTCGTTGGAAATCTCATGAGCTTCTTGGTATAGTCTGGCATCAGCGTAGTAGTTCTCCAACCCCCTGAATGGTTGCTTGTCAACTATCAATGTATGCACTTCGCTTTCTTTTTCAATGTACTTCATGTATTAATGAAGTGTCGATGGTACCACCATATAGGCGTGGATCCAAGGACGCCCGAGCAAGATGTTGTATGACGTGCCTGCATCGATGATGTAACACGTAACTTTTGACTTCAAGTATCCAATTTGTATCTTTCCCAAAGGATAACTACCTTTGGTATTGAACCCATAGATGGTGGTGTTGGTAAGAGTCAGCTGACTAGCGGAGATACTAAGGAGTTACATCAACTTTCGAGGGATGATATTTAATGCAGAAGCTAGATCAATTTATATTTGGCTCACCTTGGTTGAACTAACATACCCTGAGTAATATAGAGGATGTTGTGCTTCACGTTCTTTACTTGCATGTCTTCATATGAGAATATTATATGTGGAACCTTCCTCACTATTTGATGGCAGCTCGGGTAAGGATCTTTCTTGTTAGCAGATGGTTCTGCGATTTGTACAAAAAAAGTCTCTGAATCGGCCAAGACTTCTCTTAGGGCATCTTTTGTTGCCTTTGATAGTTGCAGAAACTCATAGAGAGTAATTAGAGAAGGGATATTGGCTAACTGGGCTAACACGTTGAATCGAAATGATACCCTTGTTGCCTCACTATCCTTCTTCGTATCTTTCTGATAGTGAAGTTCTTTTTGCTTAGTAGTTGGCACTTCAAGAGCTTCTGCTGTGTTACTTGGCCCAACCTTTGAGTAATTTTTAAGATAGTTTCTTTCAGACCGAGTGCCTAATAGCCCTGTCTCATTCGGATGAGTGGTCATCACCGTTGCCTCATCTTCTGAGTCTGTGAGCGAAGTGGTGTTGGATTGATCTCTTTTATCAAGGATGGATATTGCATTAGACATCCAAGTCTTCCTCTTAGTCTTCTTTAAGTCAGTTGGAGTGGTCCATTGTTCGTCCTTCAGAAGATCTGGATGCACCCACATGACTTATCCTTTGTCAGTAGAGACTGGAGAGAGACCCTTTCGTTCAAACCATGAGGGTCGAAGTTCTTTACTATCAATTTTCCCTCAAGATCGGGGTCACACTAGCTGGAAGATGCAACGACCCTATAGCAATTGTAGCCGCATATGCAACGACCATATGCAACAATCCCAGTATCCTCTGGTTTTTGATTTTCGAGCAATTTGAGCATCCTCTTTTTAGTTAACAAATGAAAGAACATGGTTGCCTGCTCATCTTTAAAGTCATACGTTAGCTGTAATCTTAAGGAGTCCCAATTATTCTGTGGTTTTTGACTTGCAGCAGGCCCAATGGTCATTGCCTCCTTACTCTTAGGGAGGGTTGGTTGTGGCTATGGCATGTTCGTGGATACTCTCTTTAGGGAACGACTTTTATCAATATGGCGGATTATATCCTCCGCTTGCTGTCCTTACTTAACCAGACATTCCATATTTTGGATTCTACTGCTCACATCTTTATGAAGATATTAGTTTGGAAGTTATGCTTATATGTTTCGACTAGCATTTCTTTTAACATGCCATACGGACATCGCAGTGATATCTTTCGGAAACGTTCGACGAAACTTTTAATAGTCTCATCCTCTTTCTGCTTATTTGCAAGGATAGCATGGATCAAAATCTCCATATCGTCTTCAAAGAAACAGCGCAGGAATTCCTTCTCCACATCGGACCATAATTTAATAGTTCCCAGGGGCAACTGCATAAACCATATAAATGCAGACCCTCTCAAAATACTTGCAAAGATCTAAGTCATTATAGGATCATTCTCCATGAGGTGACATGCTTGTGACAAGAAACAGTATAAGTGTTGGTTGGGAGAACCTTTTTTGTCAAAGGACTCTAGTTTTAGAGGCTTGTATTGTTCGAAAAAATGAGCTGATTCCCACTTGATCGAGTACGGTCTGGTAACGCCGACTTCCTGTAGGTCCGTTTTATGCATCAAGACTTCTAGTTAATCCTGCATTTTCTGCATCTTTTCCACATGCGGGTTTACTTCATAGTGAAATTCTTCTTCTTTTTTTGATTTCCCTCCATCATTTTTTGGCGGTTCGTCAGACAGTTTCTCTAATTTATCTTTAGTATTCTTTTCCATCATTTTGTGAAGCAATGTGTAGAGTTCATCAAGACATTTTTATTGTTCTAGGATTAGGCGTTTTTGTACTTTCAGTCTCTAATTCACTTCACTGGAGCTTCCTATCATATGGGTCGTTGTATCTTCAAGCCCAGAAGACCCGCATGATTGCGGTGTTGCAATGGTAAAGTGATCACTATCTCGTTCACTTTCGCTGTCGAAACCTCCAGCCAATGTTTTGTAGTTTGGTGGTGCTAGAATTCTTGACTTGAGCCATGTATAATCTGATAAATATCTATCACCTCATGGCCTTTTTCCTTTGCTCATCATATTTGAAGTCACAAATGGAGGTTCCTCTTTATTAGTGATTCTTCCTCTTTGAATACGCCTCCTTTTAGGCATTCTGTTCTTTGACTCAGTTATTCATCTAAAAACCGAGGGTCTAGGTGGACCACAATTGTAATTGGTAAGTACTGCGTATATTATTTGCTCATACCGGTATAGTGGACGGATTGGGCCATCCTCCTGTTGTTATTGAGGAATTCTCATAAATCAGTCACTTGATGAGTTTCTTCTTTGTTATTTCCTTCAAAAGAGTTCCTGCTATATTTATGGCAACCAGCAAGTGTAGAAGATTAGGATTTCTATCCTGAATGAGGTTCTATTCTAGTCTTTGCAGATACTTCATGGGACTGGAACTTAGTCTTGTATTTTGGGCATTTTACACAAGGCTGAATAACTTGGCGTTTTGCTCTTTGTGCGTAAGGCTGATTAGCCTTGCGCAAAGTTATTCTGGGCTGATTAGCCATCCGCTTGGAATTAGCTTAGCGCAGAGTTTCGCTAGGCTGTTTAGCCTGGTCCTTGGAATTAGTCTCGTGCATAGTTGCGCTAGGCTGTTTAGCCTGGTGCTTAGAATTAGCCTCGCACAGAGTTGCGCTGGAATGTTTAGCCTAGCGTTTGAGACCAGATTCGTCTTGACCTTGATTTCTGAAAATTTGTTGTCGTGCTCGACGGTTTCGATTGCGAATTTGAGTTCTGGTTAGTTCAGATCTTGGCTTCCCTTCAGTATTTCGTGCAGCCATGATAGGAGAAGATCCTTCCTTTTCAAAAATTTTGGAATCCAAAAATCCAAAGGGGTCTTATTAAATGGGAGTCTGCTTGTCATTCGAACTCGTAATTTTGATCTTTTACTGTCTAGAACTTGAAGATTTGAGAAGTTCCTGTTCAACGGGAATCATCTCGTCATTCGAGTCAATTGTCTGAGCTCCTTCCTTTTTCAAGATCAAATATCCAAAGGGCTCCTGCTCAACAGGAGTCTCCTTATCATTCGAACTTGTACTAAGGGTTTCCAAGCAACTATGAAGCCGTGTTTTGATTGGACTAACCGATCTAGAGGATAAGTACTACTCATATTTCTGTTGATCAATTTCTACGATCAACATCTTCACAGATTTACCAAATTTATGGGTATTAGATTGGGCCACAACCTTCTTATCAGTGTAGAAAACTTCTCCCACTATGGTCACTAACTTGTTTTCCATGAAAAACGCGCCTCCTTTCATTGTCATGGACTTATAAAGAATTACAATGAAAACTATCCAAATTTCAATAGAAAAAAGGCAAAGAAAATAAACGAGAATACTTATAAAATACGTCTCTCTCTTTTACAAAAGAAGTGGGTTCTAACGTGGCTATGGAATATTGCCCCTCTACTCCGTTGACGATTTAATACCCAAAATTGGTCTTGAATGTGGAGAATATGATGATGAAACTTCTGGCCGGCGGCTCTTGCTGCTGGTCGGTGTGTTTTCTTATAGAAATTAACTCTTGGTCTCCAATAATCTCTCCAAAAGATCCTAAAAGCTCCCCTTTTGACTCCTATTTATAGTTTTTTGGGCTTCCATAGGGATAAGGATGGAATCCCAGTTAAATCCAACCTATGGAATTGTATTTGATATAAAATCTTTAATTACGAGTGATTGGTATGATTAGGATCGGAATTCGGGTAAAAATCAAAAGGAAATCCAGTTTGGAAACTGGAATAGCCCCGCACGCGCGAAGATATCGTCCCCGTGTGGGGCAGTTAGCCTCGCGGGCGTGAGGCTATTTTGCCCCGTGTGGCTTTTTTTCTCTTGCTTAAAATTTTTTTCTGCCTACAATATGTACGCCCCATATTTCATAAAAATAACTTAGCGAAATAGTTAGTTGTAGCATTTACATAAAATTCTCTCTCACTGTGGAGAAATTATATTAACATATATGAATGAATTAGCTTTGATGTCTGATGTAAGGTAACCTCCTCTCGATGGACAGCATTCTTAAGTTGTTGTCCATGTCTACCACAGAAGTATCTGTCCTTGACAAGATGTTCTCAATACGGACCAAGTAAGAGGCTACTGAAGAAGAACAATTTCTGAATATTCTATTATTTCTTTCCAACCAAACATTCTACTGTATGACCCATATTGTGGACATAATACCAGACGTCCTACCCGCCCTAGACTTACTAAAGAATTTATTGTCCCATATGGATTCCATCGTATTGGGGATCGAGTAACATTGTACAACAATAATTTATAAATTAATTAGTAGAACAAAAATAACTGATAAGTCAATAGAACAAAAAATGCTCGAAATTAATGCTGTTGTGCCTTGTAAATTTAATTTCTCTTGAATTAACTCCTTTTTTGGTACTGTTTTTTAATATAATGCACTGCTAATTATATACAACTCGAATTATTATTCACGCATTTTCATAAACCTCAAATAATTATATTGAAATATTTGTTCCATAAAGTTAGATCATCATCAAAATATTGTATGTATAACAACAATCAACTCGATGTACATGTCCCATGAAGGTTTGATTAAATGTCAACATTTTAAGTAATTTTTTTTCTTTATATGAGCCTATTTAACTGAAACCCCAAACACCAGATCCTAAAAAAATAAACTAACTTAACTAAGGGTGCACATCTTACATGTAGGGGGAAATTTATTTGAGCACACCACTTTGCTTATTAAGTCCACCTTTTTCAGTCAGGAATTAGTTTGCCGAATGATTTCCACAGCATTCGTTCTCAGATGTGTTTAATGTTGGGGATTCCCGACCACTGAGAAAAGTGGTGTGCTCAAATAGAATTTCCCTCATGTCAGTGTTGCACACTGATATGATCATGTTGAGCCGTAGCGGCTGGTGACGGGGGTTGTTTCCGTATGCCAACTGTTACCTCGTGATCAGGCGATCAAGTCTTATCACGTAAAACGAAGAATCTTATGGCAAGGGTCTAACTGTGCACATCTCTCCACCAAACTATTTGTGCACGAAGGGAGCTCATCAGGCTTGGCCGGGATGGTCTCGACCTAAGACCCTCCAATGCTTATGTCAAAATTAGATGTTAGGGCGAGGAACTTGGTAAGATTCCCCTCAATAGAAAGGAATACAGGCTTAGGGTTGCGTGAAATTGCACGCCTGAGCCCCTCCGGAGGGGTGTTCTATCTATAGGGGCTTAACATGGACGCGGTTGGAATAATTTCCTTGTGATTCGAAGGACTAGGGACGAGAATAGACATATTCATAAGTCAATTCTTAATTTATTCTTTTCAAAATTTTAAAATAACAAAATAAAATTTCATTTTTAATCGAAAATTTTGAATACGATAGACTAAGAACTCACAATTAGACCTATCCATTTTCATCTCTAGATAAGAATCTTGCCACATAGCATGAGTGCGGTATTATTAAATTGCATGGATGGATAATAGATATTGGGCTTGGGCAGCCCATTAGGAAGAGTATAAAACAGGCATCATCAATGGGCCAGAAAGCCACTGACGGGTCTTAAGGCCACCAATTATAGTAGTAACACACATAATAGGAAAATCAAGTTACTTTTTTATAGGAAAAAAGAATACGGAAGATTAGTTAAGTAAATACTTGAAACTAGGGATGGCAATGGATACATCTACGGACCAAAATTTAGCTCTCGCTGTACAAAATTTTGAATTAATAAAATAAAATTTTCATTTTTAATTATAAATTTTATATATGACAGATCAAAAATTGACTCATTAACCTTTTCATTACTATCCCTATTTGAGATGGAAGATGTTTTGAGATTTTTTTTCCCCCTTGCTATGTTGAGTGTGGGAGTTATTCATTTTATTGATAAGTACTTTCTGGGAGTTTCCAAAGGAGCACAGCACTTTTCCTAATGAGTCCACTTTACAGTGTAATTTTGAACGTCCGAACAGTTATTAGGTAGGCTCACTAGAAAAAAAGATGTGCTCCTTTAGAAACTCCCATACTTTCTTCATTATATCTTTTCCCTCTTTCTAAAAAGAAAATATTGACAATAATTATGATACCCCTTAGTCATTTTGTAGTCACTGTTCTACTGTTATTACATTACTAGAGTTGTACTTTTCTATTATTGTTGCAGTTGACTGGCTGTATCTGGACAATATTACTATGTTCTATTAATTACTTTTTATGGAGGCTGGTTATGATCAGCTTATCTAATTTCTTAATTCCTCAGTTGAAACTGTAACTTCATTTTTTGCAGAGAATTCTTGCCGACAGTCATATCAGGTGATAAAAGTGGAAGTCTGGTGAGCTACGACCCAAGAAACAAAGAGGTCAAAGTCCTGATGAGCGAACTAACTTACCCTAACGGCATAGCAGTAAGCAGGGACAGCTCCTACCTCCTCGTTACAGAGACCACCACCTGCAGGATCTTACGATATTCGCTCAAACCGACCGAAATCAAAGTTACAGTCTTAGTTAAACTTCCAGGGTTTCCTGATAACATCAAGCCCAGCCCCAGAGGAGGCTTTTGGGTGGCATTCTACTCGAGGAGAGGAAAACTTATGGAGTGGCTACTCTCTTTTCCTCTTTGGCTACGCGAAGTCTTCATTTGGTTGCCGTTGGATCTCAACGGGATCTTCTCTCTATTCAGCATGTGGCTCGGAAAGCCAATGGCGATGAGAATAAGCGAAGAGGGTGAGGTTCTGCAAGTGTTGGAGAACTTTGGTGGAGAGATTGTGAAGTACATTAGCGAGGCAGAAGAGAAGAATGGAACTTTGTGGATTGGTTCGGTTGTGATGCCTCATGTTGGAGTTTACAAGCTCTGAAGCATGTTAGCTAGTCTTCTAGTCACCACGTTGTAGGATTATCACTTGTTCTTTGAAATAACTCATGATGTAACTTATGTTATTTATCATCATCTTGGTTATGCATGTGGCTATTTTCAATAAGCTCTTAAGCATGTTAGCTAGTCTTCTAGTCACCACTTTGTAGGATTATCACTTGTTCCTTGAAATAACTCATGATGTAACTTATGTTATTTATCATCATCTTGGTTATGCATGTGGCTATTTTCAATAAGCTCTTAAGCATGTTAGCTAGTCTTCTAGTCACCAACGTTGGAGGATTATCACTTGTTCTTTGAAATAACTCATGATGTAACTTATGTTATTTATCATCATCTTGGTTATGCATGTGGCTATTTTCAATAAGCTCTTAAGCATGCTCAAGTGCTAATAATTCCTCACTTCACGAAACAAATAGAGTCCAAGATTTACAAAGATTTAAGCAAGATTGGTTAGGAATGAGATTAGACAAGGGATTTAGTTAGGATTTCAAAATATTTATTTTGATTAGTTTTAATCTTGTTGCACCTAAAATTTGCTATATATGTTTGTAAAACTCTAATTTTAATCATAGAACGATTATTGAGATAATTGAGAGCGAGCATAGGATTCGTATAAGAGTGAGTGTGTGATTTGTCTGGATGTGAAATCCAACCCTAATTTATTTTCCAAACCCCTACTTTTCTTCTGTCCTGCATCACAGATATTTGTATTTGTTAAAATATTTTATACGCAGGTCAGAAATGGTTTAAGTATTTCTAGCCATCATGTTACACATAAAATTCTCGTCATCCTAATGCCATTACTATTTGGAAATCATCATAATCAATTGTCTACTGGTGTGGTAAAATATTAAGTCTAAAATCTCGAAGCGGTTAAGAAAATTGTAGTTTGATTCATTGTATATGTGGCATATCTTATCTTTAATAGACGGTAATACAAGAGTAACATGACTCAGAATCCAAGAAGAACGAGATCAGAATAAGGAGGACAAGAAAGATCGATGAATCTATAAAAGTCATTATATAAGCAGCTTAAAAGGTTGGATGGTTTATGAATCTGATGAAAAATTCATTATCAAGCTCGTCTTATGAGCCGGATCTGATGTAAATGCAAGGTTGGAAATGGCTTGTGTCCGTCGTGTCTGCCCTTGCCTATGCACGGTCCACGCATAAAATTCCTATGCACAATCCAAAGCTTACGCATGCCTGAAAACTTTGAGAGGGCAAGGTTACATTGGTGACAATACATAATTTGACCGGCCCAATTAGAAAGAGACTAGCTCATAAGCAACAAGCCCACTAAGGCCCATGTGAATGTCACGTAATCTCGCTCCTATAAAAAATCAAATTATGATTTAACTCTCTATTTCTATGTAATCTCGAAGAATTAACATTCAATCATAATCCTTCTTGGATAAGAAAATATATCTCTTAAATGACAAGATTCATCAATAATAAGAGAACTACAAGATTTGAACTTCAACTACAATTGTATTCTTCAAAATACCCTCTCTCAAAGGAGGATGAATAAGTTGAAATAATTTGAGAGCTTGTAATCTATTTAGAGAAAAGAGAGTATCAAAAGAATTTGTAATCTACTTTTTGAATATGAAAGGAATCTAGGCCGACTCTCATTAACTCATGTCTAAACTGCTTTCTGATTCCATTACTTTTCTGTAGATTGTAGGTTATTCATCCGAGATTCCTCATCTCGGGACGTGCTTTCAACAATCGACTTGGGTTTGAGTCCGTATCAAACCCAACTTTTTGTATGAGTTATATACACTCGGTAATTTTTTATATATTTTAGAGCATTTTTTAAAGATGTTTTCACCTGAGTAAGACAATCATATTGTTCGAGCTCAAGATACTACTTGTTAAAATATAAAATAATTTCCCTCAACTCTCATCAGAGCTACCCAGGTTCGATTCCTGCTGGGCACGCATTTAATTACGGGTTTTAGAAAATTATACCGCTGTGTTAAAGCCCAGGTTTCTACCCAAAAATGAGTTTTCAACCTGCGGGGGCGTGTTAAAATATAAAATAATTTCCATCAACCCTCACTATAATTTCGGAGTTTTGGTGCAGTGAAAGGGACTTTCAACATTACTTACACAAGTAAAAAATTAGTAATTTTAGACGTGCTATATTTCCATATTTCAATAATACCCCCTCAAAGTAAGGGGTTTTCTATGGACCATCGCCAAAGGCGCTATCCTAACCTGGGACAATCTACAAAGGAGGGGATGGAAGGGACCAGATATTTGAGTTCTATGTCAAGCAGACGCAGAGTCTAGTTCACATCTATTCTTATCATGCGCCTATACTGTAAAACTCTGGGAAAAGTGTGCAGCGTACCTGCATATAACAATCAACATGGCTGAGTATGCCGATATATGGGAAAGAGTCGGAATTAGTAAGTCTACAAAATACGGTGCCCATATCCGTCGTATTATGTTAGCAGCTATCTGTTGGAACGTGTGGAGAGAGAGAAACAACAGAATTTTTAGACAGAATACGCATTCAACTGATATCTGTTTTTACTTCACATACCATGACATGTTCTCTTGGACAGGTCTATTATCGGAGAGAGAGCGTCTATGCCTCTCAGAAGACCAGGACACAGATGAGGAGCTGCAGGAAGACCTTCCAGTTGTGGCGACAGGGCCCCGCGGACAGTGATTGAGGGAGCAAGCTCTTGGTCGTCGACAGTCCACTGCTAGTGGAGACTTTTGGATGTTGTTTTGTTTTGTAATCTGCCCTCTTTATTTGGGTTTGTTGCTCTAAGGCCAAACTATTGATACGCATGGGTGTCAGGGCTTCTTTTATTTTGCTATTTTGTTTTGACATATGATGTAAAACAGGTGTTCTGTTATCTCTCATTAATAGAATACGGGGGGGCAATTGTTCACTGTTACAACCTCAAAAAAAAAATTATCCTTTCCGTTTTCAATAATAAAAGTCGAACAATCTTGGGTAATTCGGATTTTTTTAAAAAAATTCTTGATTTCATTTGAGTTTAATATCTTTGTATAAATATAAAGAAGAGACCAAAAGAAATTATATAAGATACAGTAGGTTTTCCTATGATATTGTTGGTATATCGTTGATTCGATAGAGACCTCTGATGAATGAAGCATAATTTAGAGGTTTGATCATATTCATATTTGATCAAAGTCATACGTGATATTGATAGTTTAATTCGGTAGGATTGCATGAGATGTTGTTGGTGCTTAGTGTGATTCGATTGAGATATTGTGATGTATTAAAGAATCGTTTAAGATTTGCTAATTTTATTAAAAATCATATGAGTATTTGTTTAGTCTAGTTATCGAGTCTTATCCTGTCCCTTCACTATGCCCAACTTCTTATACTATATTAGTTTACCTAAGATTCAAAGGTTCTGATTTATTTATTTATTCTTGTGGTCCTTTAGTTCCGATAGAATCGATGATCAGATCAAGAGTACAATCCTTCCATTGAAAATTTTATAATTCCCCATTTTTGAATTTGAATTTTTAGTAAGGATCTCGAAAATGGACATTATTCTAAACTAAAATCTTAATGATTTTTAGAATACGGGTGGCTGACCAATTTTAAATTAGTATTAGTTCTAGGGTTGAACACTCGATCGGAGAGGTCGGATTTCGGATAAATTTGATCGTCTCTAACCAAGCTGGTAAGACAAGACTACGACTTTGTGACTATGTAGAGTCCAAACGAACTCCAACTGTCTTTGAATTGGTCGGAAGCGGTCGAATTACGACGGAGTCGGAGCAACTCCGACAAGTACTGGTCTTAAACTCTGACTCATTTCATGCTTCCCACTTTCGAAGTGCTCGATCCTCAATTAGATCCCACCACAATTGAGGCACGAGGATGTTTCTTTCCCTGGTAAGCAGAGAGCTTAATTTTAGCTTAATTACTTATTAATTCGTTATTTGCTTATATTTTGTTTGATTTGTTTGAATTGAGCTCAATTTGGAGAGGCCTGGGAGCTTCTGCAGGCAATAGAGAATTAGATAATTTGTTGTTGTAGGTTGTTTTTTTTATCTAAAAGCAGTTGTCTGTTTGTCTATTAACGATCAGAGTCGGATTCCGACCGCCTCGGACCAAATTCCAACTACCTCCGATCTGTTTATTATTTCATATGCGAGACTCCGACTCTATAAAGCCCCTTGCTCCGATCAAACTCCGACCGATTCCGATCGGAACTGGTCGGATTGGTCGGAGTCGAAAAAATGTTCATCCCTAATTAGTCCTTAACAAATTGTTATTTGGATATTAATTTACATTGCCAAGTCTATTTTATTATATAATAACCCTACCTAACACAACTAGAAATTAAAAATCTTCATACAACCTTCAATTGACCAAACTAATTTGTCTTATAATAGATCAAAGTTGGTAATCTTCACACTTCATTAGAAATTTAAATTCTAATTTACACATTTTTCTGGTAATAGAGATTATTATTATTATATTTTCACCATTATTCAAAATGTGTTTGCATGTTGTAATAAAAAATGAAACTCATATCAATCACTAATAAGTTTTTTTTTTTTTTTTTTTATCTTTTTCATGTTTATACAATTAAGGTAGTTGAAAAGGTAGAAAGATAAGAAAAAGAAAGTTGGGGATTGAATGGTGATTAATGACTTACTTTGATGAATTAACTTGAAAATAATTAAACAAATTTACTATATTGGTTAACATTTAATTATAGTTAGTTGATATATCATCTTTGATAGAATCACTATTGTCCAAATAATAATTTATAAGGACTACTATTGAAATATAAAATTTGTTAAATACAAGATCCTAAAAGCCCAAAACATTGATATCAAATGTAGTGATTTGATAGAATAATAATTAAGGTACTAATTTTATACATAATAATTCTTTTATGATAAACAAACATTTTTGGTTTTTTGGTTTCAGGGAGTTTCCAAAAGAGCACACCAATTTTCTTAGTGAACTCACTTTACAGTGTTTTTTTTATCCAGACTCAAGGTTCGGATAGTTAAAAAGTGGGCTCACTAGGTTACACGGTGTGCTCCATTGGAAACTCCCCTGGTAAGGGATTGGTTTATCAAATGTCGAACCACAAAACCAAGTGACAACAATTATTCAAACAATAAGAAAACTTAATAAATATTGAACATTATTATATTGCAAACATATCTATAAAAACAGCATATTCTCACATAAATGGGTTAAGTATTCAATTTTTGGGTCAACAGAAGTTTAGCCACAGATCAAGGTCAACTGAAGGGGGCTACAAGATTTGTTTATTTTAGAAACAAAACAAATGACTAAACTTCTTGGGCTCCTCATTTGTATTTTAATTCTCTCCATAGTGCAAAATGTTCATAAGTGTTCTCGGTATAACTTTAATCAATGTTGAAAATAATGCGTTATAAAACTCGTTATATTGCGTTACGTAACTTAACGGAACTCCAGCACTATATAACAACTGAAAATAACTCAGTGCACCATAACAATACGTTTTTTTTATATTATTTTATGTTATATTACCTTAAGTTACTTTAAATTTATGTTATTATTATTTTAATTAATAGCAACTTACTGTAATTTTCTTACTTGATTAGTTATTGACTTATTTGATTGTTAGTGAAATTGCTAACTTATTAATTTGTGACGGAATTGCTAACTTATTAATTTACGATTATTTGCTTATTGTAATTCCTCTCTAATTGTTGAAATATATTACTTGTTGATAATATTGAATTTTTAACTGAACTAAAATTAACAATTACAAATAAGATAAATTAAACAATATAAAATATAAATTACAACAATAATAATAACTGAAATTAAAATAAAAAAAATTAAAATCTTGTTTTCTTATTTAGATAATAACTTGAATTACGATTACAAACTTAATATAATTTATGATATAAATATAAATATTATTGTAAAATTTAATATAAAATTAAAATAAATTATGTATTACAAAATAATTTTAATATTTTTAAAATATTTTAAATTTATTTTTCAATTTATTAAAAAATATATATAATTTTATATTTATTTTTATTTAATAAATAAAAATTTACATAGCCTACATTTATATATTATACTATATTTATATATAATATTATACACAACATAACCTAACAAAAACAAACAAAACATCACATTATCGCTATTTTAAATATTAATTTTAATCATCCACTAAAGTATCAAATTGTCTAAATATATTCTGAGCTAACTAGCAAAAAACTCGAAAGATATCATACAATTCATCTAAAACCATTATAATTTACATTATAACAGATTTAATTCCTGCCAACCAAAAAAATAGAAAATCGTACACTCATGATGTTGGATGTGAACAAAAATGGGATTTACAATTTTATTTTTTTGGCATCACTCCACTGTTAGACTAGCTGTGCTGCATAATCTTGGCCTGGTCTTCTCAGGCAAAATGTCCTCCTCATCCATTGCTCCTCTCTTGCTCCCACTATTATTATTGTTATTGCTATTGCTATTATCATCGTCATCGCTGCTGCTGCCACCGCCACAACAGCTTTTTGTTGTAGGATTACTGTCTGATTCATCATCATCATCGGCTTCTTCCAGCAGCAGCAGCTCTTTCTCTTCTTTAGATTTGGTTTTCATTAGGTGAGGCCTGAGCCTATTCATATCTGATAACTGTACTGGCTTCAAAAAGAACTCCTCTGCTCCTTCCTCCAAACATCTGCAATCACAACAATTTCCATCTTTAGTAAATTCCATGTGCATATATGGACTGAAGTTTGGGGGCTTTTGGTTCAATTTCTAACCAAATACATCCAAATAAAGAACAAATAGATTGATCCGGAGTTGGGATGAGAATGGGGCAGATTCAAAAGTCTAACTCGCCCTATTTAAAATTTTAAATTTTAAATTTTAAAATATATATATTTTTTATTTTGAATTTTGAATTGAGAAATAAAGATATATAACTACACTGGGAGAGATAAAAGTGAGAAATGAAGATAATCATGTTATAGTAGGTGTAGCCTTTAAAAAATACGAGAAAATCACTTATGATGGTTTGACATATGCAACATAAACCTACAAATGCAATGCAGTTCAACGATGGGAGGTTATTAACGTAGGACAAATTAAAACGACCGATGAAAATATGGATGAAAGTGATACGAAAAAATATATATTCTAGACCTTTAAATGAGGAGATATTACTCAATAGAAATGAATGGAGAAAGGCTATCATCATGATCGATCCGATGTGATTATCTTTTGATTCATGTAGCCTGCCCCAACTATTTGGAATAAAAAGGCTTTGTTGTTGTCGTAAAATTTTGAATTGGACCGGGGCAGAGAACTGGTCTTGGACCTATCCATTCTCATCCATAATAATCTGGCGCCTAATCTAACGCCTCGAGGGCTAGATAGATAGGTAGCCCGTTATTCCACCATTTGTTTTTTGAATTTATAAAATTGGATTGATTAACCTTCATCCCCTAAAATGCTTTTTTGTGGGAAATAATACTAGTTTGACAGACAAATGAAAACAAAGTATTAGTTCAAAATGTTTGGCATCACAAGGGATTGATTAGTTCATGATCCTCACCTATTGATCCTTGCAGGAACATTCTCAGATGACATGATCACAACTGGGATATCCTTCAGACATGACAACTCCTAAATTCAAAAACAAAATAATAATCCCCATCAGAATTTGATACAGATCAAGTATAATTAAACAGCAACCAAATCATGTTTTATAATAATAAAAAAATACTTAATTAAAATAAACCCCCACAAAATATTGTGTATTTTCAGATACCCTAGTAAAACCTGCTGTAAACTACATAGAGTTTTAAATTTCATGTAAAATCAAACGATATTAGCGAAGAGATCAATAGATCAATTTAAAATACAGTATATATACAATCTCCGGACTCTCTAAATAATAATTTAGTATATTTTACTAAAAAATATAATCTTAAAAGTTTGCATATCGGTCCCTTTAAATCTTTAAAAATTAGAATTCAGCCCTCCAAATCTTTATATTTATAATTTAGCCCCTAAATATTTTAAGTTACCACAATTTATTATCACAATCATATCACGAGTTACTTTATTTTAGTCATTTTTTTAATTTTCCTCCTCTCTTCTTATTGATTCTCCTTTGCATTCTTCTCCTCTCTCTTTTTTTCTATTTTTATTGGATTCTCCTGAATTACTTCACTTTATATATTAATTTATATATTAACTGAGAGAGAGAGAAGAGATGGAGGAGAAGAATGAATAGGAAACCAATAAGAATAGAAAGAGAGGAAGAAGAGAGAAGAGAGGTACAAAGTAAAATAACTCAAAGTATAACAGAAATTTCAGACTTAAATTGTGATAACTTAGAGACTAAAGCGAAGTAACGAAAATTTCAGGCTTAAATTGTGATAACTTAAAAGATTAAGAAAATAAATTATAAATACAAAGATTTGGAGCGCTAAACTCTAATTTTTCAAAATTTAAACAACAGATATATGTAAAAACCCCTTTTTTTTTAAATTTAAATCGACTAACTAATCTTCTTTGGATTTTTTCATAAAATTTGAAACTCCGTGTAGTTTCCATACCATTAAAAGAAAAATTATAGGAATTTCTTGAAATATTTGTATAATTCATGGGGTTGCTTCTACTTTAATCTAAAAATTTTTTAAAAATTGGTACCTTGATTTTCTTGAGCAGATCATATCCTGTCATCCCAGGCATACAGTAGTCCGTAATGATCAAGTTCACCTCAATCTCCTGAACACCCAAAAATCAATCTCATCATCCAAATCTCATACCAAAAAAAGTAAAAAAAAAAAAAAATTAATTACATGTTGATACACCAGAAACTCCAGAGCCTTGGTCCCAGAATCAACCGTAGTAACTGAAAAGCGAACAAACAAACCATTATTCTATCAAACGATCAAAAAACAAATAAATGGGTATTATCTGTAGATTTGCACTGCCAATCAAAAGTACCTTGAAAAGATTCAGTCTTGAGCAGCCTCTCGATGAGCTTTCTGTCCGTGATGCTATCATCCACAGCGAGAACATGGTACTGAGACTCAGCTGCCACTGCCATTGATCTCTCTCTCTCTCTCTCTCTGTCTCTCTGGTTCAATAAGAGCAAAGGCAATTGAGGTTGGAGAGAAGTTGAGAAGGGTGGGTTGTCCTTATAAATTGATTTTTGTGGAGTGGAGAAATTCAGAGCAATGGGGAGCACACCATTGTTCCTCGTGAGCCCATTTTATTACAGTCTATAAAGTGGGCTTACTGGGAAAAGTGGTGTGCTCCTTTGGAAACTCCCTAAATGGGATGCTGTCTCCTCGCAAATCCCACCCACTTTCAAAGAAAGATCCTGACAAGATTTCCTGCAAATCTCCCAGCAAATCAGCTGAATATTTTTACTGTCTTTTTTTATTTTTCTAAGATTTTGTTTGGTTTTGGAATTAAATTGAAAAGAAAAGCCAGAAAGGACCACACACACAATCCCCATATTTCTCATCAAGCACTATTTTTGTCCCCTCTGTGTCTACCTGTGGTCTGTAGTGTTGCCAGAGCAACTTGAATTTCTTTGTGAGCACGCAACTTAAAAATTTAATAATTACACGTTTTCATATTATTTTTTTTAAAAATTAATTCAATTTTCTTAGTAAACTCTAATTTCTTAGTGAGTCTCATCTCTTCCATCTCTTCGTTGTTACTGCTGCCGCTGCTACTGTTGTCGTTGTTGTTGTTGTCGTTATTCCTAGCTTAGCTACTATAGTTGCGGCTAAAGTTGCATAGGGGACGAGGTGTCGAAGATGAGGCGGAGGGCGGCGAGGAAGGGTATGGGTTGGACGTGCACCTAGGCAACAGGCGGTGAGAAAGGACATGGACCAGAGATGAGACTAGGCTTAGGGCTTGGATGTGATCAAAAGAGAAGAGAAAGAAGAGAGTAATTTTGGAAAAGAAACGGAGTTCACTAAGAAAACTTATTTATGTTTTAAATTTGCACGAGAAATTAGAGCTCACTGAGAAAACATGGGTCGCATTTAGAATTACCCAATTGGAAACTCTGAGAGTCAATTTGGGGTTATGATACATCTGACCCTCGGAAATTGGACTTTGCATGGTTATGATACATCTAGCCAAGAGAGTTTTCAGAGGAGCACACCATTTTTCTCAGTGAATCCACTTTATAATGTTATTTTGGAAGCCAAATAAAGTGGGTTTACAAGAAAAAAAATGTGTGCTCCTTTAGAAACTCCCTCTGGCCAGAAGTATTGATTATTGTAGCACGGACATCTTCACGCGAATTATATTGTATAACAGACTCTTCTAGACAAAAAAGAGTGAAAGGACATCAACAAATAATAAAACTATATAACAAAAAAGGTTTTAAAGTACTTAGTATCAAAATTTTATTACGAATAATTTGAAAATATGGAGAGTTTGAGATCCTCTACATTCCTTTGTTTTCATGAGACACCTCGATATTCTTTGTTATATTTAACTATTAATGTTATGAAATTAGTTTTATCATTTTGGAATTGGCTTAGTTTTATTTCTTAAGCGTATTATGTCCTACTTTATTATATTCTTCCTCTTTGAGTTTCATGGCTGGATCCAATCTTATCATGTTCTAATTTGATGGTACTTCATTAAATATTTTTTTAATTGAAAATGACAACATCATCGACACATATGAAAAAAAAAATATTCATTTGCCCCCACACACCACTGCCTTGACTCACAAGATCTCGATAGATCTCATCCCACCTGTCTTTATCCCACACAAGTTCTGCGTGCATGTTTTTTTTCCGGTGGGCGTGAGGACCACATATTTGAATGGGGGGCGCACAGTTATTTAGAGTCAAGCTGTACAAATAACTCGTGAGGGGCGTTTTCAAAGGAGCACACCAAGTTTTTCTAGTGATTCCATTAGGGAGGGAAATTTTAATCTGATTGACAGTTAAGAAGTGAGCTCACAAAAAAAAATGGTGTGCTCCTTTAGAAACTCCTCTCTTTAGGCTTAGCACTCCTGTTAGGGATATTGGAGTAGAGCCCATGACCCAAAGATTTAATTTGTTTATGTTATATAAATTACTTATAAATTTACGATATAATTTCCACGTAAATTTAAGATAATAAAATTTAATTATCGTTTTTAGATATTTTTACAATTGATTTTTGGAGTTTAAAAAAATATTTTTATTCAGTTTAAAACTAAAATATTATTTTCATTTAATTATTGAACCATTTGTGTCTGCTGACTCCATGCAGATTCGCTCCAAATGTTACAGGGAGCTCACAGTAAATGATCCTATGGTTGAGGAGCTAGACTCAGCCACGTGTCCCTCTAGACCGCTCATAGAGCATTTATTTGTACTTTGGGGTATTTATTCGTTTGTCCCTCAAATCCTTAAATATTATGATTTACCCCCCAAATCTTCATATTTATAATTTTGCCTCCCAAATCTCATTAATTACAACAATTTTGCCTCCTCTCTAACTTTCCCTAACACAGTTAATTTTTTGACCATTTTACCCCTCATTTCCTCTTTTATTTTCCTTTACTCTTCTTCTTCTCTCTTCCTCCTTTCTTCTTCTTTTCTTCATTATTTCTCTTCTCTTCCTCCTCTCTTCTTCTTCTCTTTCCTCCTCTTCTCATTTTCTTCATTTTTTTTTTACTCTTTCATGTTCATGCATTTTTTTCCCTAGTTCACCAAATCAATTATCTCAAGTTCTCCAAATCAATTTTTCCAATACACTCTCTGGACTGAGAAGCAGCTCTGGACTGAGAACAGGTTCTCAGTCCAGAGAATCTCTGGACTGAGATCATGTTCTCAGTCCAGAGAACAAGTTCTCTGGACTGAGAACAGGTTCTCAGTCCAGAGAATCTCTGGACTGAGATCATGTTCTCAGTCCAGAGAACAAGTTCTCTTGACTGAGAACCTGTTCTCAGTCCAGAGAACAGGTTCTCAGTCCAGAGAACCTGTTCTCTGGACTGAGAACATGATCTCAGTCCAGAGAACCTGTTATCTGGACTAAGATCATGTTCTCAGTCCAGAGAAATCAACATATTACAAATATTTACAAATTCACAAATATTCACAAATTCATCAACACTGAGAACATATTCACAAATATGTAAATTCATCAACATATCACAAATTCATCAATTAGGCCAAATTCATCAACATATCACAATAAATAAGTAACAAATATTTGAGACCTGCCAAATTCATCACATATCACAAATATATGTTGATTTCTCTGGACTGAGAATCTCAGTCCAGAGAAATCAACATATCACAAATATTCATCACCAAATCAATTATCTCAAGTTCTCCAAATATTTAACAAATAAAGAAAGCCCAAATTCATCAACATAGCTCATTACAAATATTGGACAAAAATTGCTCTTATTCTGTATCTCGGGGCATTGTCTGCGATTGTTGCGTTTGAGATGGTTGATCAAAACTTCCTATCCATGTTAGTGGCTGCGGAGTTCCTGCATGTGGTTGTGCATCTTCATGTGCATGTGGCTGTATATGTAGTACACTCCTTCCTCTGATTGAGAGTTCCTTTACTCTTCTCGGAATGGGTTGTGCCCTATAGTAAATAAAAAAAACACGTAACGTATTGTATAATTTGTAAGTATAAATATATAATTACTATGAAATACTTCAACCTCAGAGAAGCAGGAATAGATGGTGCCGAGTCTTTTTGAACTCCTTGGGAATGACCCCCACCCCTATTAACCTCGAATCTCCTCCTTTTTGACATTGCAGTACATGATCTGGTTGCAACACTATTATGGACATGCATAGACAATAATAATATAGTCATAAATTATAACTCTAACTTATTTTTACACATCATACCTTGAAGGAACTTGTGAAGCACCAATAGAAGAGGCAACATCTTCACTCCCAGAACTTTTGTCTACATTGCCAAAAATACTCTCCCTTCCTGTTCTCTGCCTCTCCAAGCCATATAAGCCATATGGTATGCTTATTTCAATTGGTATTTGTTATAAGAAGATTTGCTTACACTCATTTCTAATTCTCTTTTTAGAGTATTACCCATCATCCATCACAGCATTCTCATTTTTGCTACCCATTTTTTTTGGAAATATCATTCTTAGTTTTCCACTCGTTATATATCCCAAAAACCAGTGTTGGTCTTCCATTCAACAAACATCATAACTATTTTATAATCACATAGGATTTTAGAAGCACTTCTCCACTCTAACAAACCCACTTTGATCCTACTCAGCACATCTTCCTTGATCTCACAATGTTGATGAATGTTTGACGTTAGATATTGAAAATGATTGGTCTGAGGTGTATCTAGAGCATGAATTTGTACTATAACCATTATTTAATACGGTTTTTCTGAACATACAGCCTTTTTTCTCATGTAGGAAAACAGTCACCAATAAACATGAGAAATAAACTTGTCCAGAGATGGATGTTTGTTTTCAGAAGTCACCACTCATTGCCTGCTTCCCATGTTTACTTAAGAATCCTAGCAATATTCTCCACAATCAATGGTGTGGAGGTCAATAAAAAGACGATGGTGACAAATTATCTAAGAAACTAAGAGGAACTAAAAACTCTCTATGTTCTGTTTAGGAACAACATGATTCAGCCTAGCAGTGGCTACAATTCTCAGAGAACAGAAAAGGGAAAATCCCAGGCCAAATGGCCAATTCTGAAGAAAGCCAATCAATAGGTTCTTAGCAATAAGTAAACGTCCAGAAGAGAAATGAAATAAGGTGATATCGATAAGCAGATGGTTTGAAGATTTAACAAGGAGCAATGAGACAAACGGTTACCTTAATACAAATCTGTGGCAAAGATCGTCGATCCCCAAGATCGCCGACGCCGATCCCCAAGATTCGCCGATCCCCAAGATCGCCGACGCCGATCGCCGACGCTGATCCGCACACAGATCCCCGATCCCCGACTCGTCGATTCGCCGATCGCCGATTCCCTTTATCCCCACGCCGATCCCCGATCCCCACACAGATCCCGATCCCCGACTCGTCGATTCGCCGATCGCCGATTCCCTTGATCCCCACGTCGATCCCCGACTCGTCGATTCGCCGATCGCCTCTCCTCGGTTCAAAATTTGGGAACGAATGGGTTAGGGTTGTATTAGGGATCGCCTCTCCGTCGCTATTTGAGAACGAAATGAACGAATGAATTGGAGGAGGAAATTTGGGGATGTCGGGTGGTACGAAGGGAAGGGTTTTTTTGTCATTTCATAATTTAAAAAAAAAAATAATAAACTTCTGTTAAGTTAAACGGGAAAGTTGACAAAGGGGTAAAATTATTGTAACTTATAAGATTTGGGGGGCAAAATTCTAAATATGAAGATTTGAGGGGCAAAATCATAATATTTAAAGATTTGAGGGACAAACGAGTAAATACCCTTGTACTTTTGTTTCACATTAATCTTGCATTGGTAGGTCGTTTATCTCGTTAGTATCTATTTTAAATTTCTTTTATATATATATATATATATATATATATATATATATATATATATATATATATATATATGCATTGATTGTATTGTGTTTGTTCATTTTGCATAGATCTTTATTTTAGTTCCTCTATACTTATGTAGGAATTTCCAAATGAGCACACTATTTGACTTAGTGAGCATACTTTTTAAAATTGTAAAAAATTATGATTCTTGTTTTTTTTTGTCTTGGTTGGGATCAGTCTCATATTTTTAAAACTGTTCGGAAATAATTTCCGAACAGTTTGGAAGTTGTTGGGGACTAATCAGTAGCTCAGAAAACGTGTGCCCACTAATTAAGGTGGTGTGCTCATTTAGATTTTCCGTACTTATGCTCCCCTTGCTATTATATTTGCCATGTTGTTGTATTTGTTGAAGTGTTAAATTAAGAAAAGGATTGATGAGCCTGGAGAAGATCCTTAGGAGTAAGGCAGGAGTAGAGTAAGATTTTGTTGGTACGGGGATCTTTCTTCTATCTTTCATGGGTCAAAGATCTGGGATTTGCTGCCTTGGTGATTGATTGATGGCTATTATCTGTGGAGACTTTTCTTAAATAACGTTATAGATGTTAGAGTGAAAATTCTAAATGAGCACACTACTAGACTTAGTGCACACATATTTCTGAGTCACTGCAAACGATTTTTAACATCGTTTTGGAATAATTCCTGACCAAGACAAAAACAGAGTAAAAAAAAAATGATAAAAAAAATGATAAATTTGTAACTTTTTATAGCTTTGAGAGCGATGGTCACTAAGCAAGTGGTGTGCTCATTTAGATATTCCCATGTTAGAAATGTGTGTTATGTTTTAGGTTGATGAATCAATCTTCTAACATCAGTTTTATAGAAATACTGAAATTTAAAATCCTCACTTCCAAAGGTTTTCATAATTGGCAAAGGGAGTTTATAAAGGAAGGGTTAATACTTAGAGTTACTAAATGCGTCTCATGTTTTTTTTAGTTAGTCCCAAAAATTAGGAGGAAAAATTATTTTTTCTCTAACTTTTGGAGCTTACTAAGAAAAACATGGGGCACATCCAGTAACTCTCGTTAATACTGACTCCAGTTAACTCCTATGCTAACTCCTAATTGAAATTATGTGTAGGAATTTCTAAAAGAGCACACCACTGGTCTTAGTAGCCACCCTTTTTTTGAGCCGGGATTAGTCCCTGAATGGTCTTCAAACCTTTTGGGATTAATTCATGATTAGGGTGTAAAAAATAAGATCACAAAATGAAGTAATAAACTTATAGCTTTTTTACAACTTTAGGTGGTGTGCTCACTAAGAATAGTGAGTGCTCATTTAGAAATTCACATTATTTGTAGAGCCAAATAAAGATGAAACCCCCTCTTCAAATGGAGTATAACCGATGCAATGGTCTTGCGCTATAAAGCTTCGACACTCGAGCTCTATGATGGCTCAAGTGACCCTTGAGAACATGTGTAGACATTTAAGGTGATAATGCGACTCTAAGGGGCTACGATGCTTTGTTAGGTATCAAATGACTAAGAAAGTTGGCTCGTGACTGGTTCAGCAGCCTTCAGCCCCCACTTCATCACTCCTTTCGATGACATTATCATCTTTTTAAACAACAAATTCATTGCTTAACAATATTGCAGGAAGAATTCAGCTTGTCTAGTGAAAGTTGAGCAGGAGAGGGGGAGTCTATAGACTAGGAGTGTGGCTCCAAATTCGTCATTGCAACAATGGTCAAAGGAGTCAGGGAAGAGAAGCCCACCACCTTCTTGTAAACTCAACCTTCGGCATACAAGTTAGACGTGCAGGGTGTTCGCCATGAAAACTGAATTTCTCTTTACTGACAATCTTTCAATAAAAAATTACAATCTAACGGTTTCCCATTTATAGAAAACGAGGAAGATAGCTTTTCCTCTTTATTTAAAGCTGCGTTTCTAGGTAGCTATGGAGGACGATCTTACTCTCCGTTGACACTCCATACAATTTCTCTCAGTTGGCTAAAGGGAAAAGAAAGGTTCTCGACTCTTGATCACAGAGGATATCTCTTAGGAGAAGAAATTCGCCCGCGTCTCTATCTCTTCTTTTTTTTTTCTCTCTCTTTCGCCCCCTCGCTTTTTATAGGGGTTTTAGAGTAACGTCCTGCCATATTTGCTCGGCCGTTTGCTCCCACTACTCGAGAAGTGCCGTCATATTCGTTAGGCAGTTGCTCCCACGATTGAAGTAACGCCGCTGCATTCGTCTGGCAGTTAGCCCCACGATCCGAGATGGCAATTCTTCTACTCGGATTTGGTGACTTTGTATTAAACCCCTACCCGAAAGTTATGGGTAGTGTCGCGAATCTCATTTTTAGATCTGCGAACCTCTTCTGTCGTCACTGGGTCGCGAACCTCAATTTTCAGGTTCGTGGCTCTGCTGAGTTGCGGACTTCTAACTTTGAATCCGTAGATCTGCTTTGCTTTCCAGAATTTTTCGCCAAAAAAACTCCCTCCAAAGTTTTCAAAACTCTCATGATTCCTTGAGGAGTTTTGGAATACTTTGGATATAATATTCGTATTAGAATCTCCATCATATTTGCAGAAATCTGTAACTCTGTATTAGCACCACTGCTGCTTCTGAAGGAAAATGTGACTCTGTGTTAGTGCCTCATTTTGCAATTCTTAGAACATACGACTTTGTGTTAGGGTCACAGATTCGTATTGTGAAGAAGAAGATGACTCTGTGTTAGGGTCGCAAACTTTTGCTTTGGAAGGGACATGTCTCTGTATTAGGGGCGCGAGCATTCATCTTGGAGTAGAAACAACTCTGTGTTAGGGTCGCGAACTCTCGCTTCGGAAGAAACACGACTCTGTATTAGGGGCGCGAGCCTTCATTTTTTAGTAGAAAACGACTCTGTATTAGCGTCGCGAACTCTCGCTTAGGAAGAAGTACGACTCTGTATTAGGGGCGTGAGCTTTCATTTTTTAATATAAAACGACTCTGTATTAGGGTCGCGAACTCTCGCTTCGGAAAGAGCACGACTCTGTATTAGGGGCGCGAGCCTTCATTTTTGAATAGAAAACGACTATGTATTAGGATCGCGAACTCTCGCTTCAAAAGGAGCACGACTCTTTATTAGGGGCGCGAGCCTTCATTTTTTAGTATAAAACGACTCTGTATTAGGGTCGCGAACTTCCGCTTTTTGAGAAGAAAGCGGCTCTGTATTATGGTCGCGAACTTCACTTTTTGAGAAGAAAGCAGCTCTGTATTAGGGTCACGAACTTCCACCTTTGTGGTTGCTGGAAGGCTGAGAGTCGGTTGCTTTTTTACGGCGTAAGAATTGAGACGTTTTCTGAGCAGCATTAAATGAAAAGGTACCCACGAGATTCGGGTCAGATATCACGTCTACCCAGAGATCTCGACCGTCAAATCATCCGCTATATAACCCCACTTTATGAGAGAGGCTATTCATATCCCAAGAAATTTAAAATCTGAGTTTCTCGTTAGGGCGCCTCAGACCTCTCATCTTCAATCTCCTATAGCTTTCGATTCTCTGTGCAAAAAGATTTTCTTAATCTGCAAAAGATGCCGAAGAAAGTTTCTTCTTTCTCCGCTGCTGCCAGTGGTCGTCAAGATCCTCAAGCAATCTCTAGTTCGATAGTGGTTCGGCAGGAACCCTTGATCGGAGATAATAAAAAAAATTCTGAAGGCAGTCCCTTTTCTCATTTTTTTAATCTCTGAATCTGAATGTCTTTTGCAGTCGGTTATGCCTTGAATTCTTGGCCAAAGGATCATTATTTTGGATATTCAAATGGCTATGATGGGAAGAAAGAGTTCAGATTTGGTCATATCTTTCCCCATTGTACAGCCTCAGATAACCAAGAGAGAGAAGGCAACATTCTCCATTCTTCTCGCTCAACATTGTGAGAGCTGATGACCAATGCACCTTTCGAAGGAGATGGTCGGTCTCCGTTGTTTAAACCCGTCTTTTTGTTTGGGGACCATATTTCAATGCCCGACAGTGATTTGGAAGATGGCGATTACAAGTGGCTTCGTCAAGTCAAATATCGCTACTTGTTTCTTCCTAATATGGAGAGATCTTATCCGTTCTTATTCTTTCAATCCCTTTCCGTGCCCAGGCGAATGGATAGGCACATAAACAGGCCACAAGACAGCATTATGCTGGGGGATTCACTGCTCAAGGTGTTTTTCCTCGTGGTACTGGAAGAGCTTTCGTGGATTACTGCCGGGATTGCTTAAACATGATCTCTCCAGAGGCGAGATTCCTATAATAGCGCAGACTTTCCTGCACCGCTTTACCAATGCACAAGGCGAGTTTCCTATTCAGGATTTTCATCCCCCTGGATGGGTTCACTGTTCTTCGAAAGGAGAGTGGGCGGTCTTAACTGACTTCTTTCTGCGATCATTTAGAGATCAGCTTCATCATGCGGGGCTGTATTGGGCCATCAGGGCAGTTCAGCATGGCTTCCCACCAGCAGATTCTATTTTTTTGCTTTATTGGAATTGTATAATCCTGATACTTGTACAATCTTTTGTTCTCGAGGCGAATTGGGTTTCTTCCTCCACAAGATGCATGAAATCTCGAGCCTGCCTATGGGAGACGTCCCGTATGAAGAGTACGTCCCTACTGGAGAAGAACTTCATCTGCTGAAAACTCAGGACCCTTTGGCTTATGATACCTACTGGGAATTGCTCTGCCATTATCATATTTGCACCCACACATCAGGCACCCGTAATTTGAAGCAAAGAAGTGGCTGCAAGTTTCGGGACAGATGCCTATATTGCCGAATCTGACGAGGCTATTTTCAAAGCTGGGATATCTTTTGAAAGTTTTCACTATCAGACCCTCCAGCCTTTGTCTGATCCTGCCTTCTTGGCGGGTTATTTGATGGTGTGGCTAAAAAAGTGTGTTATTCCTTCGCAGGAAAACATACATATATGGGCTGTATACCCAGCTGTTCTACTGGCATTGGGTAGGCGGCTCAGCTTGTTGTCCACGATGGTCTGCAGCATCCAAAGTGGACTGAGGAGATTATCTGATAAATTCTGCCAGGTGAAGAACGAGCCAAGAAAGAAAGGAGATCCAGTCATTAAGACTCCTAATCCGCATGTAGAACTTCCTTATACTTATTTGATGGCCTGGCTTGTTCTACATTACCCCTCTTCGATGAGTCCTGCAGACCCGCAAATTAATTTAAGTGCTCCCAAAGTGCAGCACTACGAAGGGTCGCAGTAGAAAGGGGGCTACATGGCCGCGATCCAAAAGACCCTTCGTTATTTCTCAACTTTCGAGTTGTTCAGATGTTTTCCGTACTTCCCAAATGCCGGGTACGGGGAGAAATTCGCAGATAGTGCCGGTGCCGATAAATTTACTGTTCTGTCCTCGGGGTGCTTCTGGTGGTTGATAAAAATCCATCCAGAACATCTGGTTCTTATTTGGGGAACTATTGCTACATAGAGCCTTACTACTCTAGTCGCTTTGCTCGATAGTTCAGGTATGATCAGCTTTATGTTGGTAATCCCAATAGAGAGCTAAGTTTTGTTGGGAATGTTCTTGAAGGAGCTCGAGCTTGGTTTCACTTCGTCGCAGGTGGAACTCAAGCCAAATTTGATCTTCTGCTCAAGACCCCGAACTTGAGTATGAGTTTCTGTTTCTGTAGGTGGTTTGCGGATGTTAACTCTGCTCCTCATAATTTTAACATATACCATAGCAGTCTGCGGGAGATCAGAACTTGTTATGTCCAGAAAAAGAAGGCTGGCAGCACGAAAGTGGCAGGGATGGAGGATTTCAGGGGGACAGCGTATCTAAGAATCGGAGTAAAGGGAAGAGGTCAATGATGCACCAGTTCAGGCTGCCTCCCTTGAAATTTCTCCTGATCCGACATCGAGGAAGACTTCTCCTCCATTGCAGTCTTCTCCCGAGAAATCTTCACATAAGCGGAAGAGACTAAGGCGTCTTAGCGACTTGCCTACTATTCCGCGGGGGATTGATTCACAGAGCACTCTATTTGGGATAGGAACTGCAACACCCATTTCGGTTGTTGAATCCCTTTTTGAGGAATCCAAAGAGGATGAAGATGACTCCTCCTTAACTCTCCGCTCCCTCAAGAGGCGTCGGAATCAAGGACCTATTCTTTGCAATGATCCTGCTCCCATTACTCAAAGGGGTTCTACTCCTCCTATTGGCCAGGCCGACGTTGAAGTCAGTGTTTCCTCGGCCTTACAAGAGGATTCTGCAGCTCTTGTCCCTCAGGGAGCCGCAGATGATGAGGTGCAAATCATTGGGGAGACTCGCGCATCAGATCCCCCAAAAGCAGCACCTCTTTCTGAAGATCAAGATGAATGGGGCGATGATGATGACGCCAGTACTGATAGTTTTCGCTCTTCTACTCATCCTTCAGACCATGATAAATACGTCTTTTTGAGCGAGGAGGTTCGAACCAATGTATACGGGCCCGAAGTGTTTGGTCCGGAGGTGTACGGACTTGGAGAATTCAGCATCCAACCCTTAGGTCTTCATCTTCTTTCTTTAGCAATTATATTATTATTAACTGATACTATAACATTTATTAATTTTCCTCTTTTTGCTAGCTCCGGTCTCGACTCCAGACTTAGAGTGCATGGGTGCGAAGGTGACTTCCCGAGACAATATCATCGCGGGAGCTGATATTGGTGAAGCGACCAAAATTACTACCTCTGTGGTTGATACTTCAGAAGTGGTAATTCCCGAGGCTGCTATGTGCATGGTCTAGGCCACAGCTATTCCAACTGATGTTGTAGTTCAGGAGGCTGTGATTGGTAGCTCTGCGGAGATCTCCAGAGGTGCTATTCCTCCTGGTATTAGCTTGGTTGCGGATCAATCTGCTTCCGCCTCAACCAATATCACTCCTTCTCATACAGAGATTGACCTGCTTGAGAATGATTTGTTGAAGGACACAGTGGAGACTTTCCTTGACTTTCTGGACCGCTGTATTAATAAAATACTGAAGAGGGTTCATTTTACTTCAATTGCCAATGTTCTCAATATTTATCTAACTGGTATTGTTAGCATTGGTGGATAGTATACAGCTGCTCCTTTTAGGCTTATGATAACTCAGCTTCAAAAGCATGCTGAATTCCTGTCGAAAGCGAGAAGTGCTGATAAATCTGAGACAGTGGAAATCATTTTTCAGAAGTTGAGAGAGGAACAACTTAAGTTCCAGAAGGAGACTCGGGAGAAGGCAAATGTTTGTAGGGTTTCTTTAGAAAAGGGTCAATCGTACCGTGAGTCTCTGGTTCTTCAAGTGGAAGTTGCTGCTTCATTGTCAAGGGCCATGATCAAGCTATTATTAGGACTCAAGAGACCATTGCCAAAGCCCAAACTTTCCTAGCCAAGATCACTAAGGAACGTGATGAGTCGATGAGGGATCTCGCCAATTTGTCGCGTCAGAGGGACAATATATCCAGGGATCTCCATGCGATGCAAGCTGAATTGGATTCGCTGGAAACTGCTGCAGCGCAGAATGTCATTGCTAGTGACGAGGAACTACGTCGCCAAGCTACTGTTCAAGCTTATGAGATCCTTCAGTAAGACATTGATGACGCAGAGGAGAAAATAAAAACTCTCTTAAACCATTGAGTTGTTGAAACTGGTCCATGCATATATATATATATATATATATATATATATATATATATATATATATATATATATATATATATATATATATATATATATATATATATATATATATATATATATATATATATATATATATATATATATATATATATATATATATATATATATATATATATATATATATATATATATATATATATATATATATATATATATATTGTTCCTTCTTGTACATGGCATGACTCTTTATTTATGTAAAGAACTTAATCTTGGTTTTATATTTCTAAGGCCCAACCTTATCATTTGTCTCCAAGGACTTGCAATAAACTTGCCTACTTTCGTTTGAAATTTGTGATTCTCTGTAATATTCTGGTATCCGTGTATCTGTCACGTGACTTTCGCGGATCTTTATCGGGTTTGTGACTTCACATTAAGTGGTTCGGGAATTAACTAAACTCATAGTAGATGTGCGATCCTGATTTCCAAGGATCGCGGATTTGAGTTTGGGACGTTCCATCCGGAAGTTTGCAGATTCATGCTAAGTTCGCAATCTTAGCTTTTTGCAAACTGTAATCGTGCTTAGAAACTTCTCGGGGCAACTTAAAATTCCTCAGAATTTGTAAAGACTTCTGCGAGCCTTGGGACAAGGTCGTCGGGCGTGGGATCCCAAGCGTTGCATGTCTTTATTAATAACGAGATCTCTGGGCTGCGATATCTAAGCGTTCCATGCAGCAGTAATAAATTCTGTTGAGATCTGAACTGAAAATTTTGACCGGAGATTTCTGTTTTATCCCCTCTAAACGGGAGATCACAGTTACCAGATTGTCTATATAAGACATATGATCTCCTCAATGAAATATCATCCAGCCGTGAGAGAATTTCTTCTTCTCTTTCTTTTGTAGCCGATCTACCAGTGCAGCCATATTTTCTTCTTCTTCAACCGAAGTGATGGATAAGAGTTGGCATATCACAAGACCTCCAGACTGCATCAATCCAGCGGGGTGTTTTACTGAAAAGGTCTTTCTGACCGTAGTCATTTTCCTCAATTAAGGTAAATCTCTTCTTCTGATTCATATCCCCCTCTTCCTTTTTTTTCTTCTCTTTTAACAAGGATTTGTCTCGGCTGCAGGAGATAACCGTAGTTATTCTCCTTAACAATGGCCCAGACCCACTGAGCTCGTAATTGCTTCCAATGCCTCAAGGGGCTTGGAAGGTCTCATATATCTTTCATGAGAGAAAAGATTTCTGGTCGGGGCATTGTTTTTCTTCTTTCCTAGTATCCCACAAGGTTGGGATACTAATGACCATGACCTTGAATTTGTGCAACCCCTCACGTTATACCTTTGGGGTGTGCATTTGATATGCCTAGTTTGAACTAATCAATTCACTGGCATCATCACTGGGGGAACCAACCAGGAGATTTATGATTGTGGTTGGAAAGAAGAAACAAGATTATGCCTTTTAAGCCGTCCTTAAAAAGGAGGCTACAAGAGCAAATTGAAAGTGGAGGCCATGGAGCAAACTTTTTGATCTGAACCATGCTGAAAGAGGTGGTTACAGAAGCAAGTCTGTCATTTCAGAAGAAGAGTCTGCAGAAGCAAGCTTTTTGATCTCAACCATGCCGAAAGAGACGGTTACAGAAGCAAGTTTCCTCTTTTTTTTCAGTGATTTGTATTCACTCTTATTGACTGTACAACACTAGAAAATTCTCTGTAATTTTACTCTGATAGTGAATAAAGAAGCTCTTTTCTTTTTACGTAACTAAGAGTATCTAGAAAATGATTCTGATATTGATTACCAGATGTAACTGTTAACTTGATAATCTTAAGATGAATCAAGATTTTCTAAGTATCCGAAATTACTGTGAATGAAAGAACTTCTTGTTGATAAGAAATGAAAATCTGGTTCGCCAGAGTTATTATTTAACTTAGCAAATTTGATAGAAAAAAAATTTGGTTCACCAGAGGTATTATTTAACTTGGCAAATTTGATAAAAAGATAATCTGGTTCGCCAGAGGTAATATTTAACTTGGAAAATATTTAACTTGGCAAATTTGATGAAAAGATAATCTGTTCGCCAGAGGTAATATTTAACTTGAAAAATTTGATGAAAAGATAATCTGGTTCGCCAGAGATAATATTTAACTTGGCAAATTTGATAAAAAAAAAGGTAATCTGGTTCGCCAGAGATAATATTTAACTTGGCAAATTTGATAAAAAGATAACTTGGTTCGCCAGAGGTAATATTTAACTTGGCAAATTTGATAAAAAGGTAATCTGGTTCCCCAGAGGTAATATTTAATTTGGCAAATTTGATAAAAAGATAATTTGGTTCGCGGACTAAAAGGCTTTTAGTCCGGAACCAAGAACCTTCGTTAATGAACTCCTGATTACAGAGAAATTTTTGCTCACAACTTGCATAGAACTAACCAGGCCGTATTATACTAGTGTTCTGCAATTTTACTAAGAATAATATTTTTTCAGGAACTTGCCGTTGATTAGCATCGGGATCTTATCACCATTAGGTTTTGTCAGTCGATACGTGCCATTGGAGTAGACCGTATCAATGACAAAGGGTCTCTCCCACTTTAGCTGGAACTTTTTCCTAGGCATCTGGCTTGTTATGATCGGTCTTCTAACTGACAGGACCAGATCACCCTTCTTAAAATTTCTTCGTTTAGCCTTTTTGTTAAAGGTTCTGGAGATCCGCGCCTGGTATAGCTCGATACTCTATTGAGCTTCCAAGCGCTTGTCATCCAAGGCTTCTAACTCTTGGAGTCTTTACTGATGCCTTTCTTCTTTTGTCATCCTAGTTGTTAACGCGATTCGTAATGACGGGATTTGGATTTCCAAAGGCAAGACTGCTTCTGACCCATATACCAAAGAGAAAGGCATGGCATTAGTGGGAGTTCGGACTGTGGTGCGATATGCCCACAGATATTATTCGAGCTTTTCATCCCAGTCCCTTTGATTGGATGACGCAAACTTTTTAAGAAGTTTTACAATGGTCTTATTAAAAATTTCTGCTAGACTATTAGCTGCAGAGTAGTATGGTGATGAAGCCACATCCTCGATCCTGTACTTGTTGCAGAATCTAGAATACACTTGGCTCACAAACTGAGGTCCATTGTCATGAATTATTTTTTTAGGCACCCCGAAGCGATAAAGCACATGGTGCTTGATGAATTTGATAACATCTGACGATTTTACTTCGGTTAGGAAAATGGCCTCAGTCCATTTTAAAAAGTAATCAGTTATGGCTAAAATGAACCGGTGTCCTCTCGTTGATGATGGAGAAATAGGCCCTACGATGTCCATACCCCATTGTTCGAATGGCCATGACGTAGCTGTTGGGTGAAAATACTCCGGAACTTTATGTATAAAATCTGCATGTATTTGGCAGGCCCTACACTTCTTGGCATATTTAACCGCCTCTGTCATTATCTTGGGCCAGTAATATCCCATTCTTCGGATTCTATCCCAGAGTTTTGGCCCTGGTTGGTGTGCTCCGCAGATGTCAGCATGAGCTTCTTCGAGGACCTCTTGTGCTTCGCGATTGGAGAGACAGCAAAGTAAAACTCCATCGTAGGATTTTCTATACAATGTCTGGAGTTCTGCGTTGTAGTAGAACCTGACAACCCTTCTCTGAATTGCTTTGGTTTCTTTTGGACTTTCGGGTAATATACCGTAAAGGACATAGTCTATATAAGGAAAATGCCAATCCCTTGGTTCCAGGCTTGATTCGAAAGCATCAGCTTCGTCTTCCTGCAGTTTCTTCATTTCTTCTTTGAGCTCGCGCTTTGGACAAACAATTCCTTGCTGCTTACCATAATCTGCCTTTTAGCATGCTTGGGCAAAGCTAATGTAGCAGCCAAGGAAGCTAGTAAATCTGCAAAAGTACTTAGGTGGCAGCTTTATGTGGGTGATATAGAAACCCTCGAAACTATCGGCGATCTTGATCACTGCGCGATAATACGGCAGGAAGTCTTCATGTTTGATCTCGTATTCTCGTTTTATTTGATTCACGACAAGTTGAGAGTCCCCATATGCCTCCAAGTAGTCGACCCCCAGTTGTTTGGCTATTCTTAAGCCGATTAGGAGGGCGTTATATTTTACGACATTGTTGGAGCACGAACTTGTCAATGAATAAGCTTGAGGAATGATGTGGTTGCGGGGAGAAACGAGAACAACTCCTACCCCCGCTGTCGTCTTTCCTTCGGATCCCATTCGGGAGGCACCATCAAAGAAAAACTGCCATACACCTTTCGAGACCATATTTGCCTCGGAAGACCTTCTTGAATCATCCTATTCTGGAATCAAGTCCCATTCTTTTAACTCTCCCGGGATTTTTTTGTATAACCTGGAGGATACTGGGATTGGATGTTCGATCAAGAAGTCGACCATGGCCTGTCCTTTGATAAACTTCTGTGGGACAAAGTGTATATCAAATTGTGATAGCAAAATAGTCCAATTGCATAGTCTTGAATTTAATGACCCGGATTTAGTCATTAATATTCTCAGGGGGTTAACTCTATATACAACGTGAATGGTTTGTCCAGCTAAATAGTGTCGCATTTTCTGTATTGCGAATACCAAAACTAGACATTCTTTTTCTACAAGATTATACCGATGTTCTACCCCAACCATCATTCTGCTTAGATAATAAATAGTTTGTTCATGACCTGACTCATTCTTCTGTGCTAGCAAAGCACCTAATGAATGGTCCATAGCCCTTACATAAACAAGAAGGGTATTCCCGAGACTGGGGATACAAACACCGGTGGTTTCGTAGGATATTGTTTGACTTCTTCAAAAGCCTTTTGACATGCGTCATCCCAAACAAATGACACTCCTTTTCTCATTAATCTGGTGAAAGACTGACATTTACTGGACAAATTTGATATAAACCTGCGGATGTACGCCAACCTGCCTTGTAACTCTCTTAACTCTTTGAGGTTACGGGGAGGTGGCATGTCTTGGATAGCCTTAACTTTATCTAGATCGAGATGTATTCCCTTCGACGTTACAACAAAACCGAGAAATTTTCTAGTGGAAACCCCCAGGAAAGACTTAGTTGGATTCATCTTGAGCTAGTGCTTCCTCATGAGGTCGAACACTGTCTTCAAATCTTTCAAGTGATCGTCTTTGCTCCTGCTCTTAATTGCTAGGTCATCTACGTAGCACTCCACTATTTTCCGGTGGTGCTCTTGGAATATTGCATTCATGACGCGTTGATACGTAGCGCCTACATTCTTTAGGCCAAAGGACATGACTGTATAGCAGTATACCCCGAGTGGTGTTCTGAAGGACGTATGCTTCTCATCATCAGGGTACATCTTTATTTGATTATACCCTGAGAATCCATCCATGAACATCATACGCTCATACCTACAAGTATTATCTATCCTGATATCCATGATAGGTAATGGAAATTCGTCTTTAGGGTAAGCCTCATTCAAATCCCTAACGCCTATGCAAACTCGGATTTTTCCCGTTTTTCTTGGTCACGGGAACTATATTCGCGACCCAATCAGGGTGTTGTTCCTCGCGAATGAAGCCTGATTCAATCAACTTCCTGATTTCAGTTTCTATAGCTTCCATGATCTCTGGGCGGAATCTTCGTTGTTGTTGTTTTACTGGTTTAGACTCTGGTTGTTTAATTTGTGAACCGCCACACTCGGATCTAATCCAGGCATTTCCTCATAACTCCAAGCGAAAATATCAATGTATTCACGAGTGAGGGATATCAACTCCTCGCTTTCTTCCGAGGATAGGTTCTCACTTATGAATATGGGTTTAGAATTCTTTTCCTCCCCTATATTAATTTGGATCACTTTGTCTTCAGTTGGAGGCTCGCGCTGTTCAAACTGAATCTCCCACTTCATATTAAGATGCTTGGCCCAGAGATCGTCTCTTATCGGCGAGATTTCTTCGTTTTGTTGGATCGCGGAAGCCATGTTCACGGACACTTCGCGGAAAATCATACCGATACTGACATCTGAGTCCCAGCATGGTGATTCTGACGAATGATCGTACTGTCGTTCTTCGATTTTTTCATCTAAGGAACTTTCGGGAGTGGTGACGTATCCCAATCTCCTGCCGATTTTTTGGTAATAATCTGGCATTTTTCCTTTTGGGGCACAGGGTTGAAGGATTGTCCTTCTTCCTTTTCCGAAATTTAACCCCCTGCCTTCAGCTAGATTATACCCTATTTTCTTCATTAATCTATGAGATTTTTCATCGTAATTTATCCTCAGAATCTAAGCATTTATTTTTATTCTTATGACTTGCTCTTCCAAATACTATGGCTTTTTTGGTTCCGTTTTTGGGAGGGCCCTCAAAAAATGACCTGGTTAGCACTTTCAACGTCATCACCTAATTCGTATAAGGATGATCGGATAGGTGCTTGGAAGGAAGTCAGAGAATATATCTCATTTACACAGTCGCTGAATGCATCTGTACTAGTGCTCGAGGGCTTAGAATCAACACCAGAAGAATAAGCAAATTCCAGATTCTCATTTATCACCCATTCACTATCAGAGTGAACGGCGTTATTTACATCAAGGCCTTCGAGGCTTATCACAATGGGCTCACCGTCCCAAATTACATCCTCAGATTCTGAATCTTCGGATTCTGATTCTGTATCAGCCTCCTCGCCACTATCAGAGTCATCTGGAACGGGTTGATCTGAAACACCGAACGTATCTTGGTACAACAATGCGTCAGTAAAGTAGTTTTCAACTCTTTTGAAGGGTTGTTTTACGTTCGCGTCTTTGTCGACGTACTTCATGCATTGGTGTAACGTGGAGGGCACAATGAGATTGCTATGGATGCAGGGTCTCCCCAATAGCAGATTGTATGATGTGTCCGCATCTATCACGTAATACGTGACTTCTGTCTTTAGATCACGGATTTGACACTTGAGCTTTATTTTACCCAGAGGTCTACTGCCGTTAGCATTGAACCCGAAAATAGTAGTGTTGGTTGCGGCTAATCTATTTATTGGCACTCCAAGATATCGTAGCATCCTTCGCGGCATGATGTTCAAGGCCGAGCCTGGATCAACTTGAATATGATCAATCTCCGTAGACCCTATGTATCCCTTGTAATACAAAGGGCGGTGATGCTTATTACTCCTGACTTGCATGTCTTCCGGAGAGAGTGACGCAAGGGATATTTTTACCAGAGACCTGGTGACATGTCGCGCAAAGAAACTCTCCTTCTTCCATCATCTCCGGAATTTGCGCCAAGAACACTTCTGAATCTTGCAGAGCTTCTCTTAAAACTTCTCTAGTATATTTAGAGAGCTTCAAGAGTTCGTACAAGGTTATCCTTGCAGGAATATTGGCCAACTATGTTAGGATGTCGAACTGGAATGACTTCCGCGAGTCTTCTGCAAGCTCTTTTTCCTTCTTCTTCAGAACTTTATCAAACTTAAACTCTTTTTATTTGACTTTCTCTGGAGGTGGTTGAGAATCTGTTGTTTGGCCGTAGTTCTTCAAGTAATCTTTTCCTGAGCGGGTTCCTGCGGGAGAAGGATCTGCGTCAGCCACTAAAGAATTTCCAATTTCCTTTTCCAAATCAGTCAAAGCGGGAATAACCCGTCATCTTCGGGAATTATGGAAATGATATTAGAGGTAAAGATTTTTCATCTTTGTCTCTTTCTAGATGAACTGGAACTCCATTGTTCATCCCTTAGAAGGTCTGGATGCACCCACAGTATCTCCCCCTATTAGTTTCAAAAGGGAATAATCCTTTCTTTTGCTGTTGGTGCGGGTCAAAATTTACGACCTGCATCGTGCCCTTAGGGATGGGCTGCACTCCGTCTTGAACTGTTGACTCTATCTAGTTGAGCGCTTTGCCGAACTTGACAGTCACCATGTTCGCTGGCACCTTCTTCTGATGCTCTTGGAGTTTGATGATATTAGCATCTACTAAGGCTTGAATTTTATCTTTAAGGATGTAGCAGTTTTGGGTGGAGTGGTTAATGATCCTATGGTAGACACAGTAGTTAGGATCGTTAACTTTCCCTGCCTCTTCTGGATGTTTGGACTCCGACAACTTCAGCATCTTCTTACTCATAAAGAGGTTGAAGATAGTTTTAGCATGCTCATCTTTAAAAGAGTATTGCTTTTGCGGCATTTGTATCTGAGGAAGGAGCTTTGGTGAAGTCTTCGCGAGTTGTGGCGTATCAGTGACCATCGTCTCCTTTCCCTTATATTTTCGGGATCGGGACTTATAGTTGTTATCACCACTTCTCTTCAGTTTCTCTTCGCCTCCTTCTTCTTCAAGTCTTTGCGCAATTTCTTCAGTTTCCTCAGCTTGCAGGGTGAGATCCTTCCAAGTTGAGAACTCCACTGCTCCCATTCTGGCTAGAACCTTAGTCGATAGATTATATCGATAGGTTTCTACCAAGGTCTTTTCTGGCATCCCATGCGGACATCTGAGAGAATCGTTTCGGAATCTTTTGATGAAGTCCCCGGCTGACTCCCCTTTCTTTTGTTTAGTGGCTAGAAGCGCCAGCATTGATACCTCCATATCATCTTCATAGACATGGTGAGAAAGGCTTTCTCCATGTCGCTCCATGAATTGATGGTTCCCGGTTCTAGTCTCCGGGACCATTCAAAAGCTAGACCCGTTAAGGTACTAACGAATACTCTAGTAATAATAGGATCGTTTCTGGTTAAATGCCCAATCTGCGACTTAAAATAGTAGAGGTGCTGGTTTGGTGATCCTTTACCATCAAAAGATTTGAACTTCAAAAGTTTGTAGCTTTCTGGGAACGGCACTATTTTCCATTCTATGGGATATGGCCTTACCACACCCAGGTCTTGTAGGTCGCCCTTATGCATGAGAGCATTCAGTTGATTCTGGAAGCTCTCCATCCAAACAGCATTCACGTTCCCTTCTTAATGCACGGAACGGTTGCCGTCGTCCTCATGATGTTATTCTTTTTCATTATTATGAGGACCTTCTTCTTCCCCCTTGTCAGTCTTTGAGTGCAAAGATGTATTCTTTACTCTAGTCTTTTCCATTTCCACTAGGACATGTCGCATGTCTTTGAGTTTGCTGATAGCATCATGCTGCTGCTGGATATTCTTGTCTTGTTCGTCCATTCTTCGCATGAACTCTTCTGAGATATTGTTTTGAGTCATATATGCAGCGGCGGAGTCTTCTAAGAATGAGTCGGACGTCTGCGATTTAGTCATAACAGATTTGGCTATATCTTCTTCATCGAAAGAGATTCCAGCCATCTGTCTATAATTCATGGGGACTGTCATCCCACTTCTGAGTCGAGTGTTTTGGAAAACTCCTCGCTCTTCATTGAATAGATCTTTGGAACTCGTAGGAAGCTCTAGGTCTGAAGTTTCTCCTTCGGAGACTCTCTTCGCCTTCTTCTTCTTTCCTCCAGCACTTGTTATATTAGATGATACTGCAAGGTATTCTGGCTCAGAAAATTCAAGCCCGTTTCGTCGTCTCCTCTTCGCCAGCTGGGATGAAGATGTCGATGGAGTCGACAACCCATGAAATACTGAAGATCTGGTATGGGCTGAATAATGACAGTGAGATAGTACTGCATTGATCAGTCCTTCATAGTAGCAGTGAGATACAGAGGATTCCTCCCTTTTTTGTTCAGGAGTTCCCTAAGATCTCTTGCACTGGGATTCTTTGTGATGTCATCATTTGTGGGATATAGCTTCGCGAACAACATAGTCGCGGCCTTGCAGATAGGCATACATTCTCCGCGAATTTGAGGTTCGTAGGTTCCACAATCTTTGTTGATCACGTGATCAGACATTCCCCTTGGAATTTTGGTAGGTTTACTTTGCTTCCTATAGGGAACGTGAGTAAATCCTTCAGTGTCTCGACCAACCTCACCTTTTGGCTTCTATATTTGTGTGGTAAGCTTTTGCTGGGATGAGTTAGCGGTTTCCTTTTGTTGTGTGTTCTTGCGGAGGGCACGAGCTTTCCTTCTCCTCAGGTTTCTTCTTGTTGTACGAGTGAGAAGAACCTCCTTCTCTGCATGACAATTTCGCGGAGCAGATAGTGGTTATTTCCCCTCGTTGAAGTGGGAACTTTGGTTCACTTTGCTTGAGAGATCAAGAGTCTTTGTCGAAACTGGCATTGAGCCCAATCTTAGGAAAGAGGATTTCAGACTAACTTGGTCCATTGACTCCCTTAACTGGGCTATTGCCGTCTCCTTGGGGATTGATCCCTTGGAGATTTTATGGTATCCCCTTAGGGAAGTAGGGCTCTTGGAGCCTGAAGAAAGAAATTCTTGATACCTTTCCTGGTCGACGTGAATGGTGAGCGAGTCGACCATACTACCAACTGGAATATTGTCGAATTGAGCTACCAACATATCACTGGAGGTGATGATAGTCCCCAGCGGAGTCACCAGTCTTCTGTTCGCCATGAAAATTGAATTTCTCTTTACTGACAATCTTTCAATAAAATATTACAATCAATGGTTTCCCATTTACAGAAGACGATGAAGATAACTTTTCCTCTTTGTTTAAAGCTGGGTTTCTAGGTAGCTATGGAGGACGATCCTGCTCTCCGTTGACACTCCGTACAATTTCTCTCAGTTGGCTAAAGGGAAAATAAAGGCTCTCGACTCTTGATCACAGAGGATATCTCTTAGGAGAAGAAATTCGCCTGTGTCTCTGTCTCTTTTTTTTTTTCTCTCTTTCGCTCCTCCGCCTTTTATAGGGGTTTTAGAGTAATGTCCCGCCATATTTGCTTGGACGTTAGCTCCCACTACTCGAGAAGTGCCGTCATATTCGTTAGGCAGTTGCTCTCACGATCAAAGTAACGCCGCTGCATTCGTCTGGCAGTTAGCCCCATGATCCGAGATGGCAATTCTTCTACTCGGATCGAGTGACTTTGTATTAAACCTCTACCCGAAAGTTATGGGTAGTGTCACGAATCTTATTTTTAGATCCGCGAACCTATTCTGTCGTCACTGGGTCGCGAACCTCAGTCTTCAGGTTCGCGGCTCTGCTGAGTTGCGGACTTCTAACTTTGAATCCGCGGATCTACTGTGCTTTCCAGAATTTTTCGCCGACAAAGGGTTCCTTCGAAGAGCATCCAAACCTCTTCGAACTCCACTGACCCAAGGGAAAAGGGAATTATTGCATGCGACTATCATTGGGATCATGGATGCAACACAAGTGAGTGATGACAACTCTAAGAAAATTAAGATCAAAGAGCTTATCAAAAGAGGATATATAGAAGACTAGGTATTCTAGGTGTTTTGGATGCATGGCCAACCATTAGCCATCCAAAATTCGTAGACCTTATGGGCTAAGTTTTCTATCCTGAACTGGTTTGTTAACGCTCTGTAAAAAAAATAAACTATAAGTTATCTTAGCTGCGATCCTTTCCCACTCTTTCTACTAATTATTTATAAAAATTATAGTAAGTACAATATTTTGTATCACTTGATGAAGGGACAAATAAAACTTTAAATCTCAAGAAATTTGATCTTAAATAAACTAATTAAGTAGAGATCATACTCCTAAAAAAAAGTTTCGAAAAAACAATAGCTTCATTACTTTTTGCCGCTGACTTATATAACTTATGTTAACTAGTGGCTTATATACAATAATCTCATATATATATATATATATATATATATATATATATATATATATATATATATATATATATGAGATTATTGTAGATGAGCAGCCAACTCAGAAAAAGTTACGTGATTTAGCGGCAAAACTATAGTGATCCAATAATTTTTCTTCAATTTTTTTAACAATTATTATCTCTACTTCATTAACTTCTTTCAGATTAAATTTTATAAATTTTGGAGTTCATTTACCTTTTTATCAAGTGCATACAAAATATTTTATTCATTGAAAACTGTTAACTTTATGCTAACTTGATGGAGGACTAAATCAAAACTAAAACCCAAGAAATTGGGTATAAGTGAACTCTAGGGGGTCGAGATCATAATTCAAAAGAAATTTTTTAAAAATAATTATTGGAGATAGTGGAAATAAACTGTAGCTCAGGTAAATGGAAATGAGCTGTCAGCTCATTTCCATTTTTCTCATATATATATATATATATATATATATATATATATATATATATATATATATATATATATATATATATATATATATATATATATATATATATATATATATATATAGACACACACACACACACACACACAAATTGTTGCTAATTGAGCTCTATTGCCGCACGGGTTCGGTCCGCCCAATCAGTTCAAACCCGTTATGATACATATATGGGGTGTGCGGCTTGGGTATGAGATTGGCCGAGGGTTTTCTTCTCCTTGATGCCGCTGCTGCTGTTGAAATCATTTTGCTACTGCTACGATCTATTTTTGGCCGAAAGCAAAGAAAAAGAATCAGTGGGGGTGGCTTAAGCTAATTGATTTGCTGTTGCTGTTCTTGATTTTGGCCGAAGGAATCAAAGGAGAGGATTCGGCCAAAGACAAAAGGAAGGGTTCGATTGCTTCCTTCATGGTTACGGCTGAAGCAAAAACACAAGTAAGATCATCGTATTTTTTTTTGCAAAGTGAGGATTTGATATTGTATTTTGTGTGATCTCATTGATTTCTCTTGTGGTTGAGACGAAGAGTACTGTAATTTCTTTTGATATAGCGAATGTTTTTTATCGTGTCCCTATAAACGTAGGCACATTACCGAACCACGTTAAATCTGCGTGTTTACTGTCTCTGTTATTTTTTTCTTTTCGATTAACTATTAGATTTCGTTGGTTATTGTATTGGTACTATTCCTATATTTTTGCTAACAATTGGTATCAGAACTCTAATTTGGTTCAGATTTCACCATATCGGTGTTGATTTTGAGTGGAAATTATGGTGGAAGATAGGAAGAGAAAATTTAAAAAATTTGATGGGACAGACTTTCAATGGTGGAAGTTACAGATGGAAGATTATTTATATCAGAAAAATTTATATCAATCACTATTTGAAGAAAAATCAGAAAATATAACTGATGAGGAGTGAAAATTGTTGGACATGAGGGATTTGGCGTAGATTTGATTGTGCCTGACGAAACATGTTGTGTTTAACGTCTCCAAAGAGAAGACCACTTCAAATTTGATGTTAGCATTGGCTAAATTTTATGAGAAATCATCTGCTTCTAATAGACTGTTTCTAATGAAAAAGTTATTCAACTTGAGAATGCCTTCTGATAGTTCAGTTGTTAATCATTTGAACGAATTTAATATATTATGGGTACAGCTTGAATCCTTAGAGTTTGTCTTTACTGATGATATTAGACATTTGATGTTTATGCATTCGTTACCAGATAGTTGGAATAAAATTGTTATTGCCATTAGCAATATTTCTAACACTACTCTTAAATTTGATGATGTTATGACTACTATCATGAATGATGATTTGATAAAAAAAAGTATGAGTGAAAGCACAACTTCTACAAGTACTGCTCTGTCTATGAGTGAAAGCACAGCTTCTACAAGTACTGCTCTGTCTGTTGATAATGACAGAAGGAAAGAAAGAGGTAGAAGTTTAAGAAGAAAGTTGAAGTAAAGAGAGAGATCAAAATTTAAGGGGAAGTTCAAGAAAAAATTAGTGTGTTAAAAATGTAAGACAGAAAGTCATATGAAAAAGAATTGTCCAAATAAAAATAAGGAGGGAGCAAATATAGTAAATCCAAATAAGGAGTATGATGACTTGTATTTGTCTGTTCATTAGAATAAAGGTCAGATTTGTAGTTTGTGAATTCAGAGGCTTCGTTTCATTGCACTGCTCACAGAGAATGATTTGATAATTATGTGCAAGGTGAATTTGGGCATGTGGCTGTTGGTAATGGGCATGAATATAAGATTGTTGGTAAGAGGATAATTCAGTTGAAGTTGCACAATGGTGGAAAGCTACTTTTACAAGAGGTCAAACACATACCAGATTTGAAGAAGAATTGGATATCTGTTTGTAAGCTGGATGGTAAGAATTATCAAATCTCATTTGAGAGCAAACAGTGGAAGATCAGCAAATAAGTAATGGTAGTGGTCAAGCGTGAGAAAGTGTGAACTCTATATTTACTCTCAAACTCGGTGGATCACATTATTTTTTTGGCCACCATGAAGAATGAGAAGACTACTTTATGGCATCATAGGCTCGGTCACTTGAGTGAGAGCGGCATGAGGATTTTACAATCTAGATATATGTTGACAGATATGAAAAAAACTAATTTTCATTTCTGTGAGTACTGTATGTTTGGGAAGTATAAAAGAGTTAGCTATATTAAGAATGATAAGGAGAAGAAAATCGAGAGATTGGTGTTGGTGCATACAGATGTATGTGGCCTTTTTCGGCAAAGTCTCTTGGAGGTAATTCTTATTTTGTTACTTTCATAGATGATATAAGCAGGAAAATATGGGCGTTTATACTTAAGCAAAAATTTGATGTCTTCAAAATTTTCAAGGTATGAAATGTTTTTATTGAAAATGAAATAAGTTTGAAGATGAAATGTCTGTTGTCAGACAATGGTGGAAAATTCTGCAATAGGAAGTTCGATGACTATTGCTCTATCCACGGAATCAGGAGAGTGAAGTCTGTACCGAGAACACCGCAGCAGAATAGTGTGGCTGAGAGGATGAATAGAGCCATTTTAGAATGAGCTCGGAGTATGAGACTACATGCAGATTTGCTTTTGCAACTTTAGAGAGCCGCTGTAGATACGACAATTTATCTGATCAACAAGAGTCCAGTTAATATTTTAGATGGAGGAATTTCAGAGAATGTGTGGTCTGATAAGACTGTGAATTATTCATTCTTAAAAGTATTTGGTTGTATAGCATATGCACATGTGGATCATGAGATGAAAAAGAAACTTGATTCTAAATCTCAGAAGTGTGTATTTATTAGATACGATAGCGACGAATGAGGTTATTGCTTGTGGGATTATGAGTATAACAAGGTAATTCGTAGTAGAGATGTAGTATTTAATAAGAGTTGTATGTTTAAAGACCGAATGGAAAGTAAGAGTGAGAAAATAGTTGAGAAAGAATACTTAAAACTAGATGAGCCACAGGATGGGATAGATTCCATGAATGAAAAAGGAAGAAATACTTATATTTGAAATAGAAGAAATGGTTACACCTGAGAATACACAAGTTTCAAATGAAACCGAACAGGAGAGAGAGCCACTGGCTGAAATAGATGGTTCTAGTTCTTCATCATAGAGTGTTCCCACTTTGAGAAGGAGCACTAGGATAAGGAAGCTAACTCAAAATTTTTGTCTTCCTTTATATTATGTTTTATATACTGATGTAGGTAAACCAAAGAGTTACCAAGAGCTTATGCAGGATAAGTTTCGTCTTAAGCGGGAGCAAGCCATGCTGATGAGATATCTTTTTTGGAGGAGAATCACACATGAAAATTGGTGAAGTGACGGGAAAAGATGAAAGTATTGCATAACAAGTGGGCATACAGAGTAAAACATGAGGCATAATGGACACAAAAATACCATGTTAGATTTGTGGTGAAGGGATACAGTCAGAGAAAAAGTATTGACTTCAATAAAATATTTGCACCAGTTGTTAACATGACTTCTATCAGAATAATATTGAGTATTGTGTCTGTAAAAGAATTGTATTTAGAGCAGCTTGATGTGAAGACTGTTTTTCTTCATGGTGATTTAGGGGGAGGAAATATACATGAAACTACCGAAGGGATATGAAGTTAAAAGAAAGGAGAATTGGATATGTCGACTGAAAAAGAGTTTGTATGGGTTGAAACAAGCGCTGAGACAATGGTACTTGAAGTTTAACAAGTTTATGTTGGATTCGAATTTTGCCAGATGCAATTCAGATTATTGTGCATATCTAGAAAAGTTTAAAGACGCTCACTTTATTATACTTACTTTTATGTAGATGATATACTTGTGGCAGGTTCATGCATGAAGAAAATCAATAATCTGAAGAGAAAGTTGGTAGGAAGATTCTCTATAAAAGACATGCATGAGGCGAAACAAATTCTTGGGATGCAAATTACTCAAGATAAGAAAAATAAGAAATTGTGGTTATCTCAGGAGGGGTACATCAAGAAGGTGTTGGAGAGATTAAATATGGAGAATGCAAAACCGATAACTATAACTCTTGGTGGTCAGTTTAAACTGTCAAAAAAGAAAGGTGTTAAGACAGATGAAGAGATGAGACACATGTAAAATGTGCCTTATTCATCGGCCATTGGGAGTCTCATGTATGTAATGGTGAGTACAAAATCAAATATTGCACATACAGTGAGAGTAGTGAGTAGATTCATGAAAAACCCTGGGAAGGAATATTGGAAAGCAGTGAAATGGATTTTCAGATATTTGAAAGGTACTTCAAAATATTGTTTATGTTTTGAGGATGATAACATTAATGTGTAAGGGTTTGTGGATTCGGACCATGCTGGTGATAGAGATAACGGTAGGAGCACCACAGATTATGTCGTTACTGTAGGAGGGATAGCGGTAAGCTGAATTTCAAAATTACAATCAATTGTTGCTTTATTTTCGACAGAAACTAAGTATGTGGCAACTGCAGAAATAAGTAAGGAGTTTATTTGGGTACAATAATTGATGAGTGAATTGGTTTTGAAGGAATGGATTGCAGGTTATTCAGTGACAGTTAGAGTGCAATTCATTTTTTTAAGAACTCGGCATATCATTCACGAAGTAAACATATTCACTTGAGATATCACTTCATTAGATCTTTATTGGAGGATGGTCAATTGAAATTAGAGATGATTGAGAGTAGTAATAATCCTACAGATATGTTGACAAAATCAGTTGATGGGAAAAATTTAAGCTATTGCTCAACTGGGGTGCATTTGTGTTGAATGCTGAAATTGGGACTTTAAACGATCGAGGTAAAAGTTTTGGACACTAAAATTACTATGTATAGAGATTACAATTTTTGAAATATGTCTCCAAATAGGAGATTGTTTTTAATAGAGCCCTTCTGCTGCACGGGTTCAGTCTGGCCAAACGGGTCCAAAACCGACTCAAACCCATTATGATATGATATAATATATATATATATATATATATATATATATATATATATATATATATATATATATATATATATATATATATATATATATATATATATATATATATATATATATATATATATATATGGGATGTGCGGCTAGGGCATGAGATTTGCCGAGGGTTTTCTTCTCCTTGATGCGGCTGCTGCTGTTGAAATCATTGTGCTGCTGCTGCAAATTATTTTTGGCCAAAAGCAAAGAAAAAGAATTAGTAGGGGCGGCATAAGCTAATTGATTTGCTGCTGCTTTTCTTGATTTTAGCCAAAGGAATCAAAGGAGAGGGTTCAGTCGAAGACAAAAGGAAGGGTTCGGGTGCTTTCTTTGTGGTTATGGCTGAAGTAAAAGTACAAGTAAGATCATCGTATTCCTTTTGCGAGGTGAGGGTTTGATCTTGTATTTTGTATAATCTCATTGATTTCTCTTGTGGTTGAGACGAAGAGTACTGTAATCTCTTTTGATTTAGTAGAAGTTTTCAATCACGTCTCCGTGGATGTAGGCACATTGTAGAACCATGTTAAATCTGCGTGTTCACTATTTCTGCCTATTTTTCTATTCGATTAACTATTAGATTCTGCTGATTGTTGCATTGGTATTATTCCTATATTTTTGCTAACACTAATCACTCACTTTGCTACACTCTATGCAACTGCTGTCCTTGGAAAAATAGATGGAAGTTTCCACCTTTGTTCAAATTAGTGGAGAAGAGAAGAGGAAAATTCAGTTTGCTTTCTAATTTATTGGAGTGATATCTTCTGGGATTCAAAGCTTAGCACATGGTTAGATTAGGTACAATTATTTCTTTGACCCCGCAAGCAACATTCTTTAGCAAAAATAGCGAAATAATACTAATGCAATAACCAGCGGAATCAAATAGCTAATCGAAAAGAAAAATAGAAGAGACAGAGAACAAGCAGATTTAACGTGGTTCAGCAATATGCCTATGTCCACGAGAATACGATCGACAACTTCCACTATATCAAAAGAGATTACAACACTCTAGTTCTCAACCACAAAAGAGAAATCAATGAAATCACACAATTCTCAAGATCAAACCCTTACCTCAAAACGAATATAATGATTTTACTTGTACTTTTGTTTCAGCTGCAACCACAAAGGAAGCACCAAAGGAAGCCGCCACCTCCTTGGCTTCTGCGGCAAAAAAAAAAGGATCTTTCGGCTGAACCCTTCAACCAAATTAATTGAGCAGCAGCCCTTCTCAACTATTTGTCTCACCCCGCAACCAAATAGCCGCAATCTACTAGAAAACCTCGGCCAGCAATTGGCAGCAGCCACTTAATTTCTCCTTTTTTTCTTTTCGGCCAATCAAAATCCTACACAACCCCATATTTATTATATCATAACGGATTTGGGGTTTTGGACCCGTTTCGGTGTACCGAAACCCTTTGCGGCAATAGGGCTCCATTAGCAACAATCTTTCACTTGAAGACCTATTGCAAAAATTGTAATCTCTATATATGATAATCCTAATGTCCAAAACTTTTATCTCGATCATTCAAAGTCAAAATTTCAGCATTCAACACAAATGCACCAAAGTTGAGCTATTACATTTTTCCATCGACTGGCTTTATAAACATATTTGCAAGATTCTTTCTGCTCTAATCTTCTGCAACTTCAATTGGTCATTCTCCAACAAGAATCTAATGAAATGATAGCTCAAGTGAATATATTTAGTCCGTGAATGATACGTTGAGTTCCTAGCACGTTGAAATGCCTGACTATCACTGAACAACCTGCAATCCACTCTATTAAAACCGAACTCACTCATCAATCGCTGCAACCAAATAAATTCCTTACTTACTTCTGCAGCTGCAACATACTCACTTCTATCAAAGATAAAGCAACAATTGATTGTAATCTTGAAACTCAGCTTACCACTGTCACTCCTATAGTAAAGACATAACCTGTGGTGCTTCTGCCATTGTCTCTATCACCTGCATAGTCCAAATCTACAAAACCTTACACATTAATGTTATCACCCTAAAACACAAACAATACTTTGAAGTACCTTTCAAATACCTGAAAAACCACTTCACCGCTTGCCAATATTCCTTTCCAGGGTTCTTCATTAATCTACTCACTACTCCCACTGCATGTGCAATATCTGGTTTTATACTCACCATTGCATACATGAGACTTCTACCGGTTGATGAATAAGACACATTTTTCATGTGTCTCGTCTCCTCATCTGTCTCAGCACCTTACTCTTTTAACAGTTTGAACTGACCACCAAGAGCTATAGTTACCGGTTTTGCATTCTCCATGTTGAATCTCTCCAACACCTTCTTGATGTATCCTTCTTGAGATAACTACAATTTTTACTTTTCTTATCTCAGGTAATTTGCATTCTAAGAAGTTGTTTAGTCTCACTCATATCCTTCATAGAGAATCTCTCTACCAACTTCCTTTTTAGATCATTGATTTTTATCATGTATGTACCTGCCACAAGCATATCATCTACATAGAAAGTAAGTATAATAAAATTACCATCCTTAAACTTTTGTACACATACATAATGATTTGAATTGCATCTGGCAAAAACGAATCCAACATAAACTTATCGAACTTCAAGTACCATTGCCTCGGCGCTTGTTTCAACCCATACAAGCTCTTTTTCAGTCGATATATCCAATTCTCCTTTCTTTTAACCTCATATCCTTCTGGTTGTTTCATGTATATTTCCTCCTCTAAATCACCATAAAGGAAAACAGTCTTCATATCTAGCTGCTCTAAATACAATCCTTTCACAGCCACAATACTCAATATTGCTCTGATAGAAGTCATTTTGACAACAGGTGCAAATATTTCATTGAAACCAATACATTTTCTCTGACCGTATCCCTTCATCATAAGTCTAACCTTGAACCTTTGTGTCCCTCCTGCCGCATGTTTTACCCTGTATACCCACTTGTTATGCAATTCTTTCATTTTTCGGTCGCTTTACCAATACCCATATGTGATTCTCCTCCAACGAATACATCTCATCACGCATGGCTTGCTCCCACTTAAAATGAAACTTATCCTGCATAACCTCTTGGTAACTCTCTGGTTCATCTGCATCAGTATAAAAAATATGATATAAAAAAGACAAACTTTTTGAGTTAGCTTCCTTATCCTTGTGCTCATCATCAAAGTGGGAATACTCTCTGATGAAGTACTGGAACCATCTACTTCAGTCAGTGGCTCTTTCTCCTGTTCGGTCTCATCTGAATCTTGTGTATTCTCAGGTGTAGCTATTTCTTCTCATTCAGATGTAAGTATTTCTTCCTTTTTCATCCATGGGATCCATTCCATCATGTGGCTCATCCAACTCCAAGTGCTCTTTCTCAACTGTTTTCTCACTCTTATTCTCCATTCGGTCTTTATACATACAACCCTCATTGAATACTACATCTCTGCTACGAATCACCTTGTTATGCTCATAATCCTATAAGCGATAACCATATTCGTCGCCACTGTATCCAATGAATGCACACTTCTGAGATTTAGAATTAAGCTTCTTTCTCATCTCATGATCCACACGTACATATGCTATACAACCGAACACTTTTAAGAATGAATAATTCACAGTCTTATCAGACTATACCTCCTCTGGAATTCCTCCATCTAAAATACTAGGTAGACATCTATTGATCAGATAGACTGTCGTATTTACAGTGCCTCTCTAAAGTTGCAAAGGCAAACCTGCATGTAGTCTCATACTCCGAGCTCGCTCCAAAATAGTTCTATTCATCCTCTCAGCCATGCCATTTTTCTGCAGTGTCCTCGGTACAGTCTTCACTCTCGTGATCCTGTGGGTAGAGCAATAGTCATCGAACTCTCTATTACAAAATTTTCCACCATTGTCTGACAACAGACATTTCACCTTCAAACATGATTCATTCTTAACAAGAGCTTTCCATACCTTAAAGATCTTGAAGACATCAGATTTTTGCTTAAGTGCAAACACCCATATTTTCCTACTTGCATCATCTATGAAAGTGAAAAAATAAGAATTACCTCTAAGAGACTTCATCGAAGAAGGCCCCCATATATTTGTATGCACCAACTCCAATCTCTCGGTTTTTTTCTCATTTCCATCCTTCATAAAACTAACTCTTTTATGCTCTCCAAATACACAGTTCTCACAGAAATCAAAGTTAGCATCTTTCATATCTGTCAACTTACCTCTACATTGCATACCCTCATGTCACTTTCGCTCAAGTGACCGAGCCTCTGATGTCATAAGGTAGCCTTCTCATTCTTCACGGTGGCCAAAAAAACAACGTGATCCATCGAGTTTGAGAGTAAATATAGAGTTCCCACTCTCTCGCCCTTGACCACTACCATTGCTCCTTTGCTGATCTTCCATTATTTCCTCTCAAATGAGATTTGATAATCTTCGCCATCCATCTTGCTAATAGATATCAAATTCTTCTTCAAATCTGGTATATGCCTGACCTCTTATAAAAGCAATTTTCTACCATTGTGCAATTTCAACTGAATTGTCCTCTTACCGACAACTTGTATTCCTGCCCATTACCAACAATCACATGCCCAAAATCACCTTGGATATAATTCTCAAACCATTCTCTACGAGCAGTGCAATGGAACGAAACCCCTGAATCCACAAACCACAGATCTAACCTTGATTTTGTATTAGCAGATAAGTACAAGTCATCATACTCTTTAGTTGGATTCACCACATTCGCTCCTTTGTTATCTTTGTTTGGACTATTCTTCTTCATATGACTCTCTGTCTTACATTTCCAACACACTAACATTTTCTTGAATTTTCGCTTAGATTTTGATCTCACTCTTTGTTTTGACTCCCTGTTTAAACTTGTATCTCTTTCCTTTCTTCTGTCATTATCAATTGACAGAGCAGTATTTGTAGAAACTGTGCTCTCACCCATACTCTTTTTCATCAATTCATCATTCATGATTATACTCACAACATCATCAAATTTAAGAGTAGTATTGGAAGTATTGCTGATGGCCATAACAATATTACTCCAACTATCCGGTAACGAACATATAAACATCAAAACTTTAATGTCATCAGCAAAGACAAAATATAAAGATTCAAGTTGTACCCATAATGTGTTAAATTCGTTCAAATGATTAACAACTGAACTATCAGAAGACATTCTCAAGTTGAACAACTTTTTTATTAGAAACAGTCTATTTGAAACAGACGGTTTCTCATAAAATTTAGCCAACGTTGACATCAAATCTGAAGTGATTTTCTCCTTGGAGACGTTGAACACAACATGCTTTGTCAGGCATAACCAAATATGCACAAAAACTCTCATGTCTAACAATTCTCACTCGTCATCAGTCATCTTTTCTGGTTTTTCTCCAAACAGTGATTGATGTAAATTCTTTTGATATAAATAATCTTTAATCTGCAATTTTCACCATTGAAAATCTATCCCATCAAAATTTTCAATCTTTCCCTCCTATCTTCCGCCATAACCCCTAATCAAAATCAACACCAATCTGAGTGAAATCTAACCCGAACCAGAGCTTTGATACCAATTGTTAGCAAAAATAGCGGTATAATACTAATGCAACAACCAGAAGAATCAAATAGTTAACCGAAGAGAAAAATAACAGAGACAGAAAGCACACTGATTTAACGTGGTTCGGCAATATGCCTACATCCACGGGGACACGATCGAAAACTTCCACTATATTAAAAGAGATTATAGCACTCTAGTTCTCAACCACAAGAGAGAAATCAATAAAATCACACAATTCTCAAGATCAAACCCTCATCTCAAAAAGAATACAATGATTTTACTTGTGCTTTTGCTTCAGTTGCAACCACAAAAGAAGCCGCCACCTCCTTTGCTTCAGCTGCCAAAAAAGAGGACCTTTCGGCTGAAACCTTCAACCAAATTAATTGAGCAGCAGCCCTTCTCAACTATTTGTCTCACCCCGCAACCAAATAGCCGCAATCTAATAGAAAACCTCGGCCAGCAATTGGCAACAACCACTTAATTTCTCCTTTTTTTTCTTTTCGGTCAATCAAAACCCTAGCATACAACCCCATATTTTTTATTATATCATAATGGGTTTGGGCCGGTTTTGGACCTGTTTAAGTGTACCGAAACCCGTTGTACCAATAGGGCTCCATTAGCAATAGGATGTGCTGGTTGAAACTACATGAGCATAATGGAAGTAGACATGGTACATGAATCCTACATGTTTCCTACCTGCTTCTCTTTTAAATGGTCTTAGAATGTAGACAACTATCAGGTATAGGCTTTTGAGATGCTAATCTTTGGAAAGATTTGAATTATTTCTATTTAGCTATTAATACAAAATGATTTTCTTAATTCTCATTATAACTTTGGAGATTTTAGTGCAATGGTAGGGATTTTAAAATAGTATTAGAGCATCTCAAATTCAAATCTTAGTGAATGCATATTTAATTGTGATGGGAGCATATTATAAATACAAAATAATTTCTCTGAATTCTCATTGAACTTCGTAGGTTTAGAGTTTTGGTGCAGTGATGCTCTATCATTATGTGATTTGAATCTTTGTACATCTTTTCCATCCACTTGGAATATAATAAAGATGTATGATCTCTTATACATAATTTTGTCAGTGCTTCATAGCATACAACACATTCATTTTGTTTCTACCTTGTTGAACTTTTTTTGCAAATTCTAGAAATTTCTTTTATGAAATTCAATTTATGGAGAAAAACTTGATATATCTCAGTATTAGTACATCTTATGTGTAAAACTTAGGAGAATGATGTTAAGTTAGTTCATATATGAGTATAAATCAACATTGGATAGAACAAATAAAGTCTATAGGTTTAAATACAAAGTTAGGATTTTGACCTAACAGTTTAAGTTTTTGGGTTAAAGTGGTTCTCAGTTTTGTATTTAGACCCATCATGCTCTCGATTGGTGTAACAACCCTCCATTTTTTTATAGCAATAAAAGATTAAATAAATAAATAAAATAATAAATATAACTCTTCATTTTAAATCTTTCATCTCTTTAACTCTCAAACTTTTCATATCCTTAACTCATTACTCATTCATTTCTCTAACTCCCATCCTTTCAACTTCTCCATGAATTATCTACATTAAACCTCCAATTTAATTCTCTTAACTCTCTAAATTCAATAACTCCTCAAACCCTTTATATTCTATAACTCTCTAAACCCTTCACAATCTGTAACTCCTAAATCCAATCATATATAAACCCCTAAATCAAAACACATTCCACTCATTCTAAAAATCATTCTCTAACATTCTCATCACGCCGAAACCACTTTCGAAGCTGCCGGACCACCATAGGAGCCACTACCGGAGCCGCCACCACTTTGCTCGAGATGAACACATTTCTCCTCATCTTTCCACATCTTGAATTCCCACCATTTTGTCAAAAGGTTAGTAATAAACTCTCTTTTTTTTTCTTATTGGGTCAAACTATTGGGTCTTAAGACTAGTTGACCCATTATCTAATAATCCTAATAATTTAAAAATAATATCCATCATTTTATAAACCCAATAAAATGAAGTCAAACATATTTTCTAATTTCAGACTCGCTTAACTTTAAAATCAATTTGAGTAGTTATAAAAATACTGAAAAATCTCTAAAAATCATCTAAATTTATATTAATCTATTTTTGATATTCTTAGAATATTTTTAATGTGTAGATTGCTTCGTTGATACACATCGGGAAATAATATCCAGGTGAGTTCATTTTCGGACTCACTAATCATACTATTTTATATACCTGTTGTTTCAATCATGTTATTTGTTTTGTGTAAATTGATTTATTATTTTGTAGGAATTTATCAATTACTTATTATGTTTCTTGTCATCAAAAATCTATTGTCAATTGTCGTTAAATTTAAATTACATAGTATAGTTAGATTTTATATCATATATACAATATTTGATAAATCACATAAAAGTTATAATCACGAAAAAATACTGTTTGATCATTTTGTATCGGTGTCTAGAAAAGTTGTCTTGTATGCTGGTTCTCTAATTAAGGAACGTGCATTACACGGAAAACCTCCCAGCATCCATACACTTGCCTGGCCGATATATTTATGATGTCTCAAATCAGTGACTCTTAAATATAGCTAATTGTAATTTATTGAATAAAGTATAAATTGAACAGACTCTATAAATCATATTGTTAAAAAATTAAGAAAAATCCAATTGAAATACAGTATATGATATAATCAATATACTGTACTATACCTAAATGACACTGGGTTGGGGGAGAAACTGAATGATGGAAATATACTATGTTTCGCCTGTAAACTTGTTAAGTTGTACAACTGAATATTTCGCACACCATGGGTGCGTGATGATTTGCTGGATCATACCTGACTATAATTCCTGTTTGCCTGACGGCAGGTTCGATTCAGCACCGGACAATTCTGTGACCATTTCCTGGGTCTGTACAGGAAACAATCGAAACAGTTGTATCTCATCAGTTAGATTTTCCAATTACATGACATCTTAGACAAAAATACCCCTGTTATAGAATTGACTTTACTAAAATGACATTAAGATAACCTAAGTCAATTGATATCATTATTACAGACATTTTATTACATATTTTCTAAAACTTGTATTATTATTATATTTGGACATAACTGCTATATTTCATATTCTTTCTGCTTTTTTATTTTGGTCGCAATCTGACGACCTGGGTGAGCATGCCCAGATTTATCGATGAACACGCCAAAACTGACGCAGAATCTGGTGTACTTTAAAGATCAAATTGAAGCTCAATAATGAATTAGAGATTCCCTACTTTCTTTTATTTAATTTTATTATATTTTGTTTCAATTGTATCTAAACTTCATTCCAATAAATGAAAAGTCAAACTTTTGTTGAATTTTTCTATCATAATTACTGAGTATTATTGTGGCAAATTTATTTAGGCTTTAGCATATTCAAACTGAATATGTTGCCGGTACCTATTACACGTGCTTGTATATCGTATATCGGGAGCGGGGCGTGACAGGTATTTTAGTGGTATCAGAGCCCAGGTTTCTCAAATCAGTTCATGTGACTTGAATTGATTTGGATCCTGATATAAAATTTTGCCACGCTTATATAATAATACTCTTTGAAAAATTTTAATTCCATTCCTTCAACTCTTTCACATTTCGTATATTGATACTAATCAGTGATCCATTTATTTTGATCCATGTCTGAATTCTTTAGTCCCTAAAAATTTACATCCTAAATAAGATTTAAATAATAATCCTTTGATATCTATTCTTATTTTAGAATTATAACTTTTATAACCCTCTATTAATTCCAATTCCCTCCCAACCTTGAGAAGATTCGCCTTATCCATAGATCAAGTTCGAGCTCAACAAGAATGATGAGAAGTTGTCCAAATAATAAGAATACATAAAATATTTCCTTAATTTGTTTTATTTAATTTCGAGGACGAAATTATTTTTTTCAAGAGGGGTAGAATGTAACAACCCTCCATTTTTTTATAGCAATAAAAGATTAAATAAATAAATAAAATAATAAATATAACTCTTCATTTTTAAATCTTTCATCTCTTTAACTCTCAAACTTTTCATATCCTTAACTCATTACTCATTCATTTCTCTAACTCCCATCCTTTCAACTTCTCCATGAATTATCTACATTAAACCTCCAATTTAATTCTCTTAACTCTCTAAATTCAATAACTCCTCAAACCCTTTATATTCTATAACTCTCTAAACCCTTCACAATCTGTAACTCCTAAATCCAATCATATATAAACCCCTAAATCAAAACACATTCCACTCATTCTAAAAATCATTCTCTAACATTCTCATCACGCCGAAACCACTTTCGAAGCTGCCGGACCACCATAGGAGCCACTACCGGAGCCGCCACCACTTTGCTCGAGATGAACACATTTCTCCTCATCTTTCCACATCTTGAATTCCCACCATTTTGTCAAAAGGTTAGTAATAAACTCTCTCTTTTTTTTCTTATTAGGTCAAACTATTGGGTCTTAAGACTAGTTGACCCATTATCTAATAATCCTAATAACTTAAAAATAATATCCATCATTTTATAAACCCAATAAAATGAAGTCAAACATATTTTCTAATTTCAGACCCGCTTAACTTTAAAATCAATTTGAGTAGTTATAAAAATACTGAAAAATCTCTAAAAATCATCTAAATTTATATTAATCTATTTTTGATATTCTTAGAATATTTTTAATGTGTAGATTACTTCGTTGATCGACATCGGGAAACAATATCCAGGTGAGTTCATTTTCGGACTCACTAATCATGCTATTTTATATACCTGTTGTTTCAATCATGTTATTTGTTTTGTGTAAATTGATTTATTATTTTGTAGGAATTTATCAATTACTTATTATGTTTCTTGTCATCAAAAATCTATTGTCAATTGTCGTTAAATTTAAATTACATAGTATAGTTAGATTTTATATCATATATACAATATTTGATAAATCACATAAAAGTTATAATCAAGGAAAAATATTGTTTGTGATATCATTTTGTATCGGTGTCTAGAAAAGTTGTCTTGTATGCTGGTTCTTTAATTAAGGAACGTGCGTCGCACGGAAAACCTCTCAGCATCTATACACGTGCCTGGCCGATATATTTTTGATGTCTCAAATCCGTGACTCTTAAATATAGCTAATTGTAATTTATTGAATAAAGTATAAACTGAACAAACTCTATAAATCATATTGTTAAAAAATTAAGAAAAATCCAATTGAAATACAGTATATGATATAATCAATATACTGTACTATACCTAAATGATACTGGGTTGGGGGAGAAACTGAATGATGAAAATATACTCTGTTTCGGCTGTAAACTTATTAAGTTGTACAACTGAATATTTCGCACACCATGGGTGCGTGATGATTTGCTGGATCATACCTGACTATAATTCCTGTTTGCCTGACGGCAGGTCCGATTCAGCACCGGACAATCCTGTGACCATTTCCTGGGTCTGTACATGAAATAATCGAAACAATTGTATCTCATCAGTTAGCTTTTCCAATTACATGACATCTTAGACAAAAATACCCATATTATAGAATTGACTTTACTAAAATGACATTAAGATAACCTGAGTCAATTGATATCATTATTACAGACATTTTATTACATATTTTCTAAAACTTGTATTATTATTATGTTTGGACATAACTGCTATATTTCATATTCTTTCTGCGTTTTTATTTTGGTCGCAATCTGACGACCTGGGTGTGCATGCCCAGATTTATCGATGAACACGCCAAAACTGATGCAGAATCTGGTGTACTTTAAAGATCAAATTGAAACTCAATAATGGATTAGAGATTCCCTACTTTCTTTTGTTTAATTTTATTATATTTTGTTTCAATTGTATCTAAACTTCATTCCAATAAATGAAAAGTCAAACTTTTGTTGAATTTTTCTATCATAATTATTGAGTATTATTGTGGCAAATTTATTCAGGTTTTAGCATATTCAAACTGAATATGTTGTCGGTACCTATTACACGTGCTTGTATATCGTATATCGGGAGTGGGGCGTGACAATTGGATCCGACGTTTTCCCCAACAAATAGCAATCATGTTATCAAATAGTTGAAGAAATCATGCTTCTAGAAAAGTAATATTTACAGTGTCTGAGAAATTTTTTTCCCCCATGAAATAACTAATCTTATTCTCATGTAATAGCATGCATTATGTTCTATAATTTCTTAAAATAGATTAAGCACATTAAATTTCCCCTCATGCATAATATGACATTTTCCTAGCATGCTTCAATATTTCATAGCATTTCAAAATTAATATATCCTTATAGAATTCATCAATATTATCACATGTTTTGTAACATAAAGCCTGCTAAAAAAGAAATGTCTATATATGAAAATAACTAATTTACCCCCGGCAAACAAAATTATTTAAATCTTATAATTAACGAATATCATTGTCAGAGGATATTTTAGAAGATGCATAGTTTGAAAGCGAGTTATTTTACTGCATACTCCAAAATGATAATTCTAGTTTTAATTCCCCAAAAATATCGATCCAGGTTACTTAATTTGGATAATTGATCACAATTTTATTATTAAAAGAAAAGAAAAGAAAAGATATTATTGCAAATTAAGTTAATGGTTAATTAACTGCAGTATGTATGGTTGAAACCAGGCTGAGCCTGATCCAGGTTTTGCCAGCTTAGAAGCCAAGTTTCACAACTTTTAGTTAGGTTTGGATTCACATTTAAGTCCAGTTATTAATTGGGTCAGATTTGGGCCCAAGGCTCTTAGCCTAATATGGCCATATCATCACATACTTGGATATTTTTAATCATAAGTAGGTGATATCTTATAGAATTTTTTTTTTTTTTTTTTACTTTGCCTATCATCAAAATGGATTTTGGGTAAAAGTTGTTGTTACATTGATGTATATGATCTTCTTTTTCTCTTGTTTATAAGGATCAAATAAAAAAAAAATTGCTTATATGATATATTATATACTCAAATAGATCAGTATTTTACCTAATTATATGGATACTCAAATTTCTCAAAGTTGTTATCTAAGATAGTACGTACTAAAACATATTTAATATGAATCAAGTATTTCAATTTCCACATGTATAAAGATGTCTCAAGGACAAAAAGATGCATTATAATTATCATCTTCCACTTCCAATATACAGTATATGAGTATATCATATAGATATAAACAACATACTTAACTAGAATATACTAAGCCAGTAAATATAACTCACAATAATAACAACTGCAGAATTATACATACAAGTAAATTGAAACGAGAAATAACTTTATTCAGGAAACAAAGTTATATTTATTCAGTAAATATAACTCACAATAATATAGTAGTCCACGTTATTAGCAACTTGCTTAATTGAACTTATCTTGAGGTCAGAACAATGTATATGTAATTTTCAAGTAACTGATTACAACTTAAATAAAATTCAATGGCCAAGATTTCACATCAAATTTGATTAGCTAGGATATACCAAAAATATATAGAATCTGACAGCATCTTCGGATAGATTTTAAAATGGGATTATTTTTAACTTGAAATAGGTAAACAAATTGAACAGATAGCATCCAATATCATCGTATGTGCTTTGATTCTTAACCATCTGTTATCAAGACTTAATGAAAGTATATTACGAGGGCTTATCTCATATCTATTTAAATAACAACCAGATTTATTCCGAAATGTGAATCTAAATAGAGAGTGGAGCTTACGGCGTGTGGACGATCGATTTAGATGAGAGTTGACTTGGGGAAGACTGGCTGACCTGCTAGGTGGGTGCGCGGGAGAAGGAGGCGACCACTGGACCGAGCGGGGGAGAGGGAGAGTAAGCAGAAAGCGAGCGGAGAAGAGCAATGTGTTTGATAGGATGTGGGTGAGGGAAAATTGTAAATGTGGGTTTGAGAGGGTTAAAATTGAAAAAATCCTCTCTTTGTAAACGAAAAATGAGAGTGGTGTGCTCACTAAGTCAAGTGGTGTGCTCGTTTAGAATTTCACTAATTCTATGTTTCTAAGTGATTAATTATATCATGTTATGCAAGATCTAATTACTTGGACTGACTATTTAACATATGAAAAATTAATTACGTTCAAGACTAGCATCATCTCAGATATATGATATCAAATCGAACACCTCCTCAACCTGCCTAATAAATTTTTCTCATCTTCCACCAGTGAGTCATCAAAAGCTTGGATATGTTGTCTCTACTTTTGTTCTTGGTGATCTCAGATGCTCTCACAATTTCATTATCTTACCAAATGTCCTTTGTTGTCTTTTTCATGCTATATCATGGACCCTTGAAAAAGAAATAAAAAGAATTTGAGATAGTTTATTTATTACTATCAATTTTGTACATTTACTCTTCACTTCTAAACTCATTCTTGAAGCACCGAGCATATAAATTGCTGTGTCTAGAATTGGTATCAAACGGCAGCAAAGTACCCAGGATGAGTCCGCGGGAAATTCTAAACGAGCACACTTCTGGTTTTAGTGAGTACACCTTCTAAAGTTGTAAAAAATTATAAGTTTATCATTGCATTTCGTGACTTTTTTCCTCTAGTTGGAGATTAATCCTCGAACTCTGCTAAGACCGTTTGGAGACTAATCCCTGAATGATTTGAAGACCGTCCGAAAACTAGTCCGCGATTCAGAAAAATGTGCTCGCTAAGACCAATGGTGTGCTCGTTTCAGATGGCCTCCTCATTTCTTTGTAACGCCTCCGTTTTTCAGTTACTTCCCAAAATAAAGGATGTTACTTATTACCTGCACTAGACAACCCAACAGCATATGATCTTCAAATAACCGTAACTACTGCCACAATCAGTTGAATAAATAATATGTCTGAAACTGAAATGATTTTATTTATACAAAAAGTTCATTACATAAAATGGCACACTGCTTTAAATATGAACACAAAAGGGTCAATCAGAAAAGCAGTGTCCAGACAAAAGAAAATATAAACAAAATATACAAAAACTATCCAGGGGTACTTTGCTTGCCTATTGTCACTCGATCTGTCCAACGAAGTACGGGTTTTCAACTGGAGTTGGATCCCTTTATTCACGTTCCAAATCTGGGTTCAAAATCCAGGGGATTAAATCTAGCAAGTAACACATTTAAAAAGAGAAATTGTGTACTATTATAATACAGGATCATCAGTGTGCATGAACATGTTTATATTAGTGTTGTTTATGTGCATATAAATTAACATTAAGGCAAGCATAAATAAATACATAAATAAATAAATATGACAATAACTACTCTATCTATTTAATCATATATTCTATTGGTCTCAGTCATCGTCCAATTTAATTATAGAAACTGTATTAATGGATAAGATAGTGCTATTCTCCATTGTCGTATAAGTGACCGTGCATACCGGGGACCCGGTCACAATATTCATGGCGCTGAACCATGACATGCCACTAGGCACTACAATTAATTTCCATATTATATTACAGTAACGGACATACCACTATGGATAAATATCAATTGGTGATCCAGTAATCACCCAAGCCGCTGCAGTAAAAAAATTCTGGCCCTAATAATACAATCAATCCCTATACGGTAAGGCTCTTATCCATCATATAGTTTCTCCCGTCCCCGTGTTCATAATGAATTATGCACATGAAAATTTTATAACCCTTCTTTAATTATTTTTTTAAATTCATGATAACATGCTTACATTGTCATGACTGTACATGACATGTAGTATCATAACACATAATCTGTAATATTAAAACACATGACTTGTAATATCAAAGCAAATGAAATGTAATATTAAAGCACATGACTTGTAGAATGATAAATTAACACATGATATTTTAGTGCACAATTATATCATAATGCATATCATTAAAATTATTTTAATAATCTGATTTCATTCTCAATACCAATCAATAACCCAATTTGGGAACCGGTATAATGTAATAATAATTCATACCTATCAATTATTCATAATTAATCCAAACTAAGCCCAAGCCCAATCCCACTAAATTTCCACTTATTTTTATTTTATTTTTTTCTTTTCTGTCAGGCCCAGACCGAAATCCAAGCCCACTGTTATTATTGTTTTTATGTCTTTTTCTTTCCTAGCCCAAACCCATTTCTTCACTCTATTTTATTATATATTTTTTTCTTTTATAAGACTGGGCTAGGCCCACTGTTATTATTATTATTATTATTATTATTATTATTATTAAATTTTTCCTGGCCCAAGCCCATCAAGCCCAGTTCTATTATATATATATATATATATATATATATATATATATATATATATATATATATATATATATATATATATATATATATATATATTTTTATTTTTATTTTTTTTTTTTTTCTATACCCTAGGCCCATGATCTCTATCACTCTTTCTTTTTTTTTTCCTTTGTTTATTTTGGGCTGGGCCAGGCCCATGATCTCTTTTTTTTTTTTTTTTCTTCTTTTTTCTCTATCCGGCCCAGATCCATTATCTTCTTCTTCTTCTCTTATTCCTTTTGTATTTTTCCCATGCAGATGCCCATGCAAAATACAAATATTTTTTTTTCCATGCAAATATATTTCTCTTTTTCTCTCTTTTTTTTTTCCTCACTTTTCTAATTCTTCTTTTTTTTAAATTACAATATTTATATATATCAAAATTGACCCAATAATTTGCTTTAGTTGTCAATATCAATTAATAATCTAAAATATTAACCGAGCATTTTAAAAAAATAAGTTACGAATACAAATGTAAATTAAATAACGAAACGAACAGAAATAGATATAAATAAAATAACGAAATGAACGAAAATGCAGCATTACTTGCCTCGGCTTGATCTCGAATATTCGGTTTGAATTCCTGGTTCGATTTGATTTTTTCTTTTCTTTCTCTTTTATTTTATTTTATTATTTATTTATTTATTTATTTATTTTCCTCTCTTTTTTTTTCTTTTACTGCTGGGTTTGGTGGAGAGGAGAAGAGAGGGAAGAGAGTCAAGTGCTGCTGGGTTTGGCCGAAGGAGAAGGGAGTGTTTCCTTTTTATTTCCTCTCTCCCCCCTTAACACCTCACCACCAATTAATCCCCCCATGTGACACCTTATGAAATCCTATGCTGTCCCATTCTCAATCACGACAACACAACAACTGATTCACCATTTAATTTATCTTTATTTATTTATTTATTTAATAATTTTGGTTTCGTGTAACATTCTCTAAATACTATCAAATCTATGTAGGACGTAGTGCTCGACGAGGAGAACACTACAAAATTATCCGTTTGTTGTTTCGATGTCCGGAATAAATGAACCGAAATTCCGAAGTAATTGGAATGTAATTTTAATATTATTAAATTAGCAATTTTGGGAGTATTTTTCAGCTTAGTAAGAAAAATCTCCAAAAATCCTAAATATTACAAAACTAATAATCACGAAGACCGAATTTCATTTGTATTTGTGGATTTAAAATTACATTCACCGAAGGTTATTTTGGTATCCAAAATTGATTTCGGTGGACTTATTAGGCACGATTGGTCTCAAGAGAGCAATATAGATAGCTTGAAGTTTGGGGTATTATATCCTACCCATCTAACAAAAGAATTTCGTTATCAAAATTCTAGATTAAACAACGTGCTTGTATTCTCGGGTACCTACTGATATATAAAAATAAATTCAATTGACATACATGATCATGAGAAAAGGTATGAGTACTTTGCCATGATGTCCCTTTCAAACTCCCAAGTTGAATCTCTTGGTGATTGTATATCTCAGGAAATAAGGACCAACGGTATTACTTTATTCTTTAGGATCTTCTCCCGTTGGTCGTTAATTGCTACAGGATGCTTCTCATACTTTAGATCTGATTTCAAATTTACCTCGGACAGATCCACTACTTTGTGCTCTTCACCCAAAATTTCTTCAGTTGTGATATATGGAACACATCATGAACACTTTCCACCTCTAGTGGTAATGATAATTGGTAGGCAAGACTTCCAATCCTCTCCACGATCTCAAATGGCCTGATGTATTTTGGACTGAGTTTTCTTTTCTTGCCAAATCTAATCACACCCTTCATCGGGGATATCTTAATAAATATTTTATCTCCTACTTCAAACTTCAGTAATTTTCTACGTTGATCTGCCTATTTCTTTTGTTTATCTTATGCTGCCTTCATGTGTTCTCTAATAACCTTCACTTGCTTTGTTGCTTGAGTAATCAATTCTGGCCCCAAAATACTTTGTTCTCCAAGCTCGTCCCAACATAATGGAGATCTGCATTTTCACCCATATAAAACTTCAAATAGTGTCATTTTGATACTCTCTTGATAACTATTATTATAAAAAAAAATTCCACCATATACAAATAGTCTTCCCAATATCCACCAAAATCCAACACGCATGCCCTAAGCATATATTTAAGTATTTTGATAGTCCGTTCTGATTGACCATCTGTTTGTGGATGGTAAGCTGAAGATAAATCTAAATGTGTTGCCAGGCTATCCATTAATTTCTCCCAATAGTGTGATCTGAATCTTATATCTCGATCTAACACAATCCTGGCTGTGACTCCATGCAATCTCACTATTTCTTTCATAAATTTTCTGGCTAGTATTTCTATTAACTGACCAACTCTAAATGGAATGAAATGAGCCGATTTAGTCAGTCGGTCCACAATTACTCAAATTACATTATTGTCCTTGGTGTCCTTAGGTAAGCCTGTAACAAAGTCCAACGATATTTGTTCCCACTTCCACTCCGGTATTGCTAATGGTTGGAGCAATCCAGCTGTCTTTTGATACTCAGCCTTCACTTGCTGGTAAGTAAAATATATAGATACATATCTGGCAATTTTTTTCTTCATGCCTGACCACAAGAAATACTTTTCATATCCTTATACATCTTATTGCTTTCAGGATGAATGGAATATATTGATCCATGAGCTTCCTGTAAAACTCTATCTCTTACTTCCCTCTTTGGCACCCATAATTTTTTCTTGAATCTAATAGCTCCATCTGAGAACATTTTCATTTATGCTCTCTTACCTGCTTCCATTTTGTTTTTTAGTTTCTGGAAATCTTCTTCTCCAACTTGAGTTTGCTTAATTTGCTCTATCAATGGTGACTGTAACTGTATCTCCATAAATTGTGCTGTCACTCCTGGTAAAATTACCTCCAATTCCATTCTTTGCATCTCCATTAAAAGTTTATTTTACTGAGTTAATCTCTCCACTGCAAGTTTCTTACTCAGTGCATCCGGTACAATATTAATCCTCCATGGATGATATTTAATCTCCAAGTCATAATCTGCTACTAACTCCAACCATCGTTTTTGTCTCATATTCAGTTCATTTTGAGTGAAAATATACTTCAAATTTTTATGATCAGTATATACCTCTACTTTCTGTCCCAGCAAGTAATGTCTCTAAATCTTCAAAGTATGAATCACCGCTGCTAACTCCAAGTCATGAGTTGGATAATTTCTCTCATGGGGTCTCAACCGTCTTGATGCAAACTCAATTACTCTTCCATTCTGTGTCAATACACATCCCAATCCCTGTTTTGAAGTATCACTATAGACCTTCATGTCCCTAGAATTGTCAACACTGGTGCTGTTATCAGTCTCCGTTTTAATTCTTCAAATGCCTTATTACATTCCTCCGTCCAGAAATATTCCACTCCTTTCCTAGTCAATTTAGTTAAAGGAGACGCGATTTTTGAAAAGTCATATCCAGCCAACCCCAGAAAACTCCGAATCTCCGACACTGATTTCGGTACAGGCCAATCCATTACAACTTCTATCTTCTTAGGATCAGCTGATACACCATCTCCTGAAACTATGTGTCCCAAGAAAGTAATCTTATCCAACCAAAATTCACATTTGCTCAGTTTTCTATATAACTTCTGCTCTTTAAGAGTTTGCAAAACTGTTCTCAAATACTCAGCATGCTCTTCTTTATTCTTGAAGTAGATTAATATGTCATCAATAAACAGTACCATAAATTTATTCAGATACTGAGCAAAAACATAGTTCATCAGATTCATAAATACTGCTGGAGCATTAGTCACTCCAAATGGTATCACCAAATATTCATAATGACCATGTCTGATTCTAAATGCAGTTTTTGAAATATCTTCTATTCGAACCCTTACCTTATGGAATTCAGAACGAAGATCTATTCTCAAAAATACCCTTACTCCACCCAATTGATCAAACAGATCAGTTATTTTTGGTAATAGATATTTATTTTTTATTGTTACTGCATTCAAACCTTTATAGTCCACACACAGTTTTTGACTCCCATCCTTCTTTCTTACTAATAACACTAGAGCTCCCCAAAGTGAAACATTGGATCTCACAAAACCCAACTTTAGTAGCTCATCTACTTATCTCTTAACTTCTTCTAGCTCTACAACTCTCTTTCGATAAGGTGGCCTATAAACTGATTCAGCTTCAGGAATAATATCAATAGTAATTTCTACTGTCCTTACTGGTGGTAGTGCAGGTATTTCTTTAGGAAATATATTTAAGAATTCTGATATTATTGGAATCATTCCTTCTCCTACTTTCATAACCTCCAAAACTCCTCCTTTTGAGAACATTTAGATTTAGCTGGTTCTAGAGATTGACTTCCACCAATAAATTCAAACTCCGAACAGCCAGGAATCTGAAATATTACCCTTCTTTTTCTACAATCTATCACTGCATGGAAGCTACTCAACCAATCCATACCTAAGATAACATCATATCCTCCTCCGTTAATAACTAACAAGTTGGCATAAAATTATCTTCCCTTAATCACTAAGAGACAAAGCCTACATTCCTTATTAGTCATGATATCACCGTTCCCAGTCTTAATGTTCCACCCCGCAGTTAAGATTGCAAAATCAATAGAATTGCGGGAAACAAACATGATAGAAATAAAAACAGTGTGAAGCTCCAAAATCAAATAGAGCAGTTGCTGGTGTATTGCCAATTAAAATCGTACCTGCCACGACTCCCCCAGTGGTCTGAGCCTGCTCAGCATTCATTAGTCTAACATGTCCTTGTCTCTGTCTTGCTCCTCTTTGGGCTCTGGTATAGGCTTGTTGTTGTGTCTCCAAGGATCTCTTCTGGTTCGGTCCTTCAGTTCTCCAATTCTGTGGTCCCACAACAGCTGGTCTCAATGCTGGTTGAAAAGGAACTCTGCATGCTGGTTGTTGCCTTGACTGTGCTCTTGGACAATTAGTTATCTGATGATCTGCTGATCCACATATCAGACATAGCCCCAAAGCTCTTCTACACTGCTTCTGAACATGCCCCGGCTTATTGCAGAAATTGTATACTAAAAGACTTCCTTTATTAACCACTGTTTGTCGCTTTGCTGGAGGGCCTCCAAATCTTTGGGAAGAACTTGCCCCTGATTAAATGGCCTTTTAAATGTCGCCGGCCTCCTTTCCTTGGCTACTTGCTCCAGGCGACACGCTGCTTCAAACATCTCCGAGTAAGTCCTATAGTTATGACCTACTAGATTCTCCCTTAGATGATAACTCAATCCTTTTTGGAACATATGTGCTCGCTCCTCTTCATTAGCTAGCAGGTTAGGAGCGAATCGACTGAGCCTCACCTATTCTGTAGCATAGGCGTCTACAGTCCGATCTCCTTGCTGTAGTGTCAGAAATTTCTTCCTAATTTCCTGCCTTACTGATGCATGAAAGATTCTAACAAGAAATGCTTCCACAAACTTCTTCCAGGTTAGAGGTTTCTTGTGCTTTACTTCTTCAGCAAACCACCATGTTCTAACTATATCAGCCAACTGAATACACACTACCTCTACTTGATTTTCTTTAGGAATTCTTGCAGCACTTAGAAGATTCTCCATATCTACCTTCAGTGGTCCTTCTGTCCCATAAAATATCGATGGCTGCAGTCTCCGAAAGTCCGACACCATTCCGGTCCTTTCTGCCTCTTTAAACTGCAACATTCTTTCTAATATCATTGTCGTGGTTTTCTGCGTCTGTGCTACTCTTTGTACTAGGCTCCTAAGATCAGACGTATCATCTATCGGACTTGCACTCGTACTTGCAGGAGAACGGGTCGACATTATTCTATAACGGACCAGATAAGAATCAATAAAAAGAATTTAAGATAGCTATCTCAAACGAATAGAAAATAATAGGATATGCACGATACTAGATTTTATAGGTATCAAAGAATAAGAAATAATTATTACGAATAAATCACAGACATGTTCTTATGTGGCAGTAGTCCTATTGTTTTCCATCTAAATCTAGGCTCTGATACCACCCTGTAACGCCCCCGTTTTTCACCTGCTTCCCAAAACGGAGGACGTTACTTATTACTTGCATTAGACAACCCAACAGTCATAGGATCTTGGAATAATCGTAACTACTACTACAATCAGATGAATAAATAACATGTCTGAAACTGAAATGATTTCATTTATACAAAGAGTTAATTACATAAAATGACAGTTTTAAATATGAATACAAAAGGGTCAAAGAGAAAAGTAGTGCCGAGATAAAAAGAAATATAAACGAAATATACAAAAGTTCTCCAAGGGTACTTCGCTTGCCTATTGTCACTCGATCTGTCTAACGAAGTACGGGTCTTCAACTAGGGCTGGATCCCCTTCTTCACGTTCCAAATCTGGGTTCAAAACCCATGGGATTAAACCCAGCAAGTAACACATTTAAAAATAGAAATTGTGTACTATCATAGTACAGGAATATCACTGTGCATGAACATGTTTATGTCAGTGTTGTTTGTGTGCATATAAATTAATATGAAGACAACATATAAATTAACATGAAGGCAAGTATAAATAAATAAACATGACAATAACTACTCTATCTATTTAATCATATATTATATTGGTCTCAGTCATCGTCCAATTTAATTATAGAAACTGTATTAATGGATAAAATAGCGTCATTCTCCATTGTCGTATAAGTGCCCGTGCATACCCGGGACCCGGCCACAATATTCATAGCGCTGAACCATGACATGCCGCTAGGTACTACAATCAATTTTCCTATATTACAGTAACGAATATACCACTCTGGGTAAATATCAATTGGTGATCCAGTAATCACTCAGGCCGCTGCAGTAAAAGAATTTCGGCCCTAACAATATAATCAATCCTTATACGGCAAGATTCTTATCCATCATATAGTTTCTACCGTCCCCGTGTTCATAATAAATTATGCACATGAAAATTTTATAATCCTTCTTTAATTGTTTTTTTAAATTCATGATAACATGCTTACATTTCCATGACTATACATGACATATAGTATCATAACACATAATCTGTAATATTAAAACATATGACTTGTAATATCAAAACACATGAAATGTAATATTAAAGCACATGACTTGTAGCATGTTAAATTAACACATGATATTTTAATGCACAATTATATTACAATGCATATCATTAAAATTATTTTAATAATCTAATTTCATTTTCAATACCAATCAATAATCCAATTTGGAAACCGAGTGTATCATGTAATAATAATTTCTAATTATCAATTATTCCTAATTAATCCAAACTAAGGCCAAGCCTAATCCCACTGAATTTCCACTTATTTTTATTTTATTTTTTTCTTTTCTGTCAGGCCCAGAACCAAAACCAAACTCACTGTTATTATTGTTTTTATGTCTTTTTCTTTCCCGACCCAAGCCCATTTATTCCCTCTATTTTATTATATTTTTTTCTTTTACAAGACTGGGCCGGGCCCACTGTTATTATTATTATTATTATTATTATTATTATTATTATTATTTTCTTTCTTGGCCCAAGCCCATCAATCGTAGTTCTATTACATATTTTTATTTTTTATTTTTTTTTCTATAGCCCAGGCCCATGATCTCTCTCTATTTATTTTCTTTGGACTGGACCAGGCCCATGATCTCTATTTCTCTCTTTTTTTTCCCTTTTTTTCTTTGAGCTGGACCAGGCCCATGATCTCTATTTCTCTCTTTTTTTTCCCTTTTTTTCTTTGAGCTGGACCAGGCCCATGATCTCTTATCTCTTTTTTTTCTTCTTCTTTTTTCTCTATCCGGCCCAGTTCCGTGATCTTCTTCTTCTTCTTCCCTTATTCCTTTTGTATTTTTCCCATGCAGATGCCCATGCAAAATGCAAATATTTTTTTTTCCATGCAAATATATTTCTCTCTTTTTTTCTCACTTTCCTAATTCTTCTTTTTTTTAAAATTATAATATTTATATATATCAAAATTGATCCAATAATTTGCTTTAGTTGTCAATATTAATTAATAATCCAAAATATTAACCGAGCATTTTAAAAAAATAAGTTACGTATACAAATATAAATTAAATAACGAAACGAACATAAATAGATATAAATAAAATAACGAAATGAACGAAAATAGCAGTATTACTTGCCTCGGCTTGATCTTGAATATTCGGTTTGAATCCATGGTTCAGTTTGATTTTTCCTTTTCTTTCTCTTTTATTTTATTATTTATTTATTTATTTTCCTCTCTTTTTTTTTCCTTTGCTGCTAGGTTTGGCCGAGAGGAGAAGAGAGGGAAGAGAGTCAAGTGCTGCTGGGTTTGGCCGAAGGAGAAGAGAGTGTTTTCTTTTTATTTCTTCTCTCTCCCCTTAACACCTCACCATCAATTAATCCCCTCATGTGACACCTTATGAAATCCTATGCTACCCCCTTCTCAATCACGACAACACAACAACTGATTCACTGTTTAATTTATCTTTATTTATTTATTTATTTATTTAATAATTTAATAATTTTGGTTTCATGTAAAATTCTCTAAATACTATCAAATTTATGTAGGACGTAGTGCTCGACGAGAGGAACACTACAAAATTATCCGTTTGTTGTTTCGATGTCCGGAATAAATGAACCGAAATTTCGAAGTAATTAGAAAGATAATTTTAATATTATTAAATTAGCAATTTTGGAAGTATTTTTCGGTCTCGTAAGAAAAATCTCCAAAAATCCTAAATATTACAAAACTGCGAAGACCGAATGTCATTTGGATTTGTGCATTTAAAGTTACGTTAACTGAAAGTTATTTCGGTGTCCAAAATTTATTTCGGTGGACTTATTCGGCACCACTGGTTTCAAGAAAGCAATACAGATAGCTCGAATTTTGGGGTATTACATTTTCCTTGCGTATCTCTCAACCTAAAAGAGGGGAGTAAAAGAGTTCTTTAGATTCACTAAGAATAATTCCGATCTAAGTCCATCCGGTACTTAGATTACGTATTACCAGAAATATGAACAACTAGAAATTCTCAAAACAGTAGGAAATAAATATTTTGGGGATTAATTTTTAACAAATTACAATAATTAGAAGCTCATAAACCTTGGTTACCATTGTTAAACAAGTAATATTTATGCCGATTACATAACTTCACATCATATTTATAATGTGCCGAAAAAGGTTAGTACCCATGATCTCACTCGACGTACTATTATCTTGTGATTCAGTGATTATTTTATTTTATTGATTATGTAATAATTATCAAATTATTCATCGGAAAATGTAATTCGAACAATAAATTTTATTGTTGTTCGTTATGTGAGTAACTTTGGTCACACTCAAAATGCTCTTAAATTGTTATTATTGCACATAATTATTTACTTTTAACATGTTATAATAATTATTAAATTGATTGTAGGGCTTTATTGTTATTC
>JAYEPQ010000020.1:26995928-27020928 GCA_036321105.1 Dracaena cambodiana
TATTCAATTTAGAAGTAGGTCACTATGAAGAATAAAATTTTAAAATCATCCATAATCATTTTCAAATGTAAAATTTGTTCAAATACTTGTGAATAGGTGCAACGACTGCTTCCTAAGAATAGGGCCTAATTCGGGCATAAGGTTTTAGCCAGAGAGACCCAAGTCTTAGGTAGCTTAAAAAGATTATTCCATTATAAAAGGGGCTCCCTTAGCAAAGTTTCAACCGTGCGCCTCAAGAGTACATTGGTATGTGCAAATAGAATTTCTCCCAAACCGGGCATCGCAGGCCTCCTAAAGTTACGGGTCTAAATGCGCACCATGTAGTCTATAGTGAAGTGATTTACAACCTAAGGGAAATGGTGTCCACTAGTGACATATGTGCGCATTTAGAATTTACCAAAAGTTTCCTGCAAGTTGCAGGTAGCTCTAATGCGCCCACATGCTAAATAGTAAAGTGGTTTACAACATGGGAGAAATGGTGCTCACTAGTGAATTATGTGCGCAATTAGAATTTCATAAAGTTCCTGCAATGTTGAGGTGGTTCTAGATGCGCACCCAACACTATATAGTTAAGGTGAATTACAACATAGGGGAAAATGGTGCTAACTAGTAAATATGTGCGCAATTAGAATTTCATAAAGTTCCTGCAATGTTGATGTAGTTCTAGATGCGCACCCAATACTATATAGTTAAGGTGAATTACAACATAGGGGAAAGGATGCTCACTAGTAATTATGTGCGCATTTAGAACTCCCTAAAGTTTCCCTGTCATTGCAATCGAGCAGGGAAAGGAGAAGAGAAGCCGAAGCAGCAGCAAAAGCAGGAGAAGAAGAAGAAGTAGCAGAAACAGAAAAAAAAAAAAAAAAAGAGAAGGAGAAGCAGAAGCAGGAAAAGAAGAAGAAGTAGCAGGAGCAGAAAAAGAAGAGAAGCAGAAGTAGAAGAAGAAGTAGCAGAAGCAGCAAAAGAAGAAGAAGTAGCAGGAGAAGAAAAAGAAGAGAAGCAGAAGTAGAAGAAGAAGAAGTAGCAGAAGCAGGAAAAGAAGAAGAAGCAGAAGCAGGAGAAGAAGAAGTAGCAGAAGCAGAAAAAAAAGAAGAAGAAGTTGCAACATACGACATTCAAGATTCCACTTTATAAATTTCTCGTGTTCCAGTTTGTAAGTTACAAGGGAAATGAAATCTCAGCAACTCACAGATTAGGAGTACATAAATCAATTCTATAAAACAAAATAATAAGGTATTTAATAAAAGAATAGATGTTATGGAGTTCCCGATTATGTCGAAGTTTTCGATCACAAATCAAAATTAACAGTCACGGTTTGTATTATCACAGCATAACCTTGACAACAAGCACTTGACTTTCATCTATATATGCTTTTCTAGCCTCAACGGTCATCAATCAAAAAATTTAGGAGATGGAAGTTGAAGTTGAAATCAGTATAGAATGACAGGATCCAAATGCAGAATTCTGACTTGCATCACATTGTAAGGTCAAAAACAAAAAAAAAAACATTTAGAACTAACTGTCTTGGCTTGAGTATAGCCTACACATGAAAATAAATGTTCAAATAGAATAGTGATATTCTCTAATATACATCACATTCAAGCAGAAACAATGAATTTTTTTTTTCTTTTTAAGAGCATCTACATGTAGCCGACTCCAAAAAATTTGTATGAAGACTTTGTGGAAGTTGATGATGATGATATCTAGGAACTCATTTGACATTTATATTTTAATTAAATAAAGGGTACTATGAATAGGCAATAGCAGTAAGTTTAATAAGAAGAGACCATTTGATATTTACAAGCATTCCCCTCAAAATATGTTTTACGTGTAACAAATACTGTGATTTACGAAGTAGGTTAAATTCCATTAGCATAATGTTCTTAGCACATTGCGACCATGTTAAAATCAGTTGAAAGAAATAAGGGAAAGTGTCCAATATAAAAAAAAAGAGGCTCTTTTGATGTTCAATATGGATTTGATTTCCACAACTGTGATGTTAATGTCAAATTATAAAAAAATAAATATAAGGAATAGCATGTTCAATAAGTTTAAAAACTCACCTTAGCTGAATTTCTTCTTTCCTCCTTTTTCTTTCCTTGCTTCCTTTCTCTCTCCTTCCCGCACGTTCTGAAGTTCTTCTGCGTTCCAGAGGAGAGGGGCTTTAGTTTATCTTTATTTAAAATTTAAAAGGGTTGGAAGGTTGAGATATGATATTGTTGGTTGAGATGCAATCTTATTGGTTGAATATTTATATAACAAATCTTTTGGATAAGGGAAATCTTCGAATTTGTTTTGATCTCAACCGCTTCTAGATTCTCATCCTAAACAAATCCCCCTTTTATTCATTTATTTATTTATTTATCTTTTTTTCCAGATTTTAACTTATTTTAATTTAATTTATTTTATTATTATTACTATTTTAAGAACTGAATTAAATGCAATAATCGAAAGGTGGTCGTTACATTCTACTCCCTTAAGAAAAATTTCGTCCTCGAAATTTCTTTAAACTCAAATGATGTAGAGGAGTTATACCTTTACTCAAATAAGTGGGAAAAACGCTCTCGAATGTCTTCCTCTCGCTCCCAGATTACCTCCCGGTTGGAATGTCGATTCCAAGAAACCAACACAAGTGAAATTACTTTATTCTTCAAAGTCTTCTCTATACGGTCAAGTATGGCGACCGGTTCTTCTGGATATGAGAGGTCTGGTCCGATCTCCAGTCCTGAATAGTCCACGATATGCCTCTCATCATGTACTTATCATTTTAATTGTGAGACATGGAAAACGTTATGTACTTGTTCCAGTGTAGACGGTAATGCTAGGCGATACAAGACCTTGCCTATTCATTCCAAGATCTCGAAGGGGCCGATGAATCTCGAACTTAACTTCCTACGGTTGCCAAAACGAATGACTCTACGTGTGGGCGAAACCTTCAAGAAAACTGAGTCTCCTACTTGAAATTCCAGAAACCGCCGTCGGTGATCTGCCCAGCTCTTCTGTCGATCTTGGACTGCTCTCAGATGTTGCCGTACTAAGTTAATTTTGTCCACTGTCTTGGTAATCATTTCTGGCCCAAGTAGTTTTCTTTCTCCAATATTGTCCCAATATAACGGTGATCTACATTTTCTTCCATACAGAGTCTCGAATGGTGCCATCTTGATGCTTGCTTGGTAGCTATTATTGTAGGCTAATTCCACCAGATGTAAGAAATCCTCCCATGATCCTCCGAAGTCAAGCATACAAACCCTCAACATATCCTCCAGTGTCTGGATAGTTCTTTCTGATTGGCCATCTGTTTCTGGGTGATATGTTGTACGGAACTCTAGTTTTGATCCCAAACTATCTTGCAGCTTCTTCCAAATAACAGGTGAAACGGGCATCTCGGTCTGATACAACACTAATCGGCACACCATGTAATTTTACCACTTCACGCATATACTTTTGTGCCAAAATTTCGGTAGACTGCCCTACTCGAAATGGTATGAAATGCGCTACTTTAGTGAGGCGGTCTACAATTACCCAAATTGTATTATTACCCTTGGGACTGCGTAGTAATGCAGTAACAAAATCCACTGTAACTCTTTTCCATTTCCACTCGGGTATGGGTAAAGGTTGAAGAAGTCCCGGCATTCTTTGATGCTCTGCTTTAACTTGCTGACAAGTTAAGTACTTAGATACAAACTTGGCAATTTCACGCTTCATTCCATGCCACCAAAAATGCTGCTTCAGGTCTTGATACATCTTTGTTCCTCCGGGATGGATAGTATAAACAGAACTATGAGCCTCTGATAAAACTTCCTGCCGAATTTCTTCTTAGGGCACGCACAATCTATTGCCCAATTGAAGAGACCCATCTGCGTGGATACATAAATCTGTCCTCTGTCCTTCTTCTACTTGTCTTCGAAATCTTTGCAACTGAGGATCATCTTTATGAGCTTCTTTAATCTTTTCTACCAATGGCGGTTGGAGTTGTAAAGCCAGCATTTGTGCCTCGGCACCGGGTAAGATAATTTCTAATTCTAACTGCATAATTTCTTCAAGTAGCTTCTTCTGCTGAGTTAGAACCATTACCATAGGCTTTCTGCTCAAAGCATCAGGTACCATATTGATCTTACCATGATGGTATTGCAAATTGATGTCATAATCTGCCATCAATTCGAGCCACCTTCTCTGTCTCATATTAAGTTTTTTCTGTGTGAAGATATACTTAAAACTCTTATGGTCTGTATAAATCTCCACTTTGCTACCCAACAAATAATGCCTCCAAATTTTTAATGCAAAAATCACAGCTACAAGCTCCAAATCATGTGTAGGATAGTTTTTCTCATGCGGTCTCAATTGTCTAGAAGCATAAGCTATCACTCGTCCCCGTTGCATCAACACACAACCTAGCCCCCTACCGGACGCATCACTGTATACAACCATTCCTTTGGTCCCTTCTGGTACGGCTAATACTGGTGCTGTTGTGAGCCTCCTTTTCAACTCATTGAAGGCTGCATCACATTCAACTGTCCAGTCGTACCTCTCTCCTTTCCTCAGGAGCTTGGTCAGGAGTCCTGCAATCTTAGAAAAATCTTGCACGAATTTTCGATAATAACCTGCTAATCCGAGAAAGTTTCTCACCTCTGAAACATTTTTCGAGATTGGCCAATCCTTCACTGTTGAAACCTTGCCAGCATCGACTGAGATTCCATCTTGAGAAATAATGTGTCCCAAGAATGAAACACTCTTCAGCCAAAATTCGCATTTACTGAGCTTCCCATATAATTTTTCCTTCCTTAGTGTCTCCAGAACTATCATTAAATGCTTAGTATGATCCTCTTCGGTCCTTGAATATACCAATATGTCATCTATAAACACCACAACGAATTTATCCAAATATAAAAAAAAAATTCGATTCATTAAGTTCATAAAAATTGCAGGTGCATTCATCACTCCGAATGGCATCACTAAGAATTCAAAATGCCCATATCGAGTCCGGAATGCTATTTTAGGAACATCCGACTCCTTCACTTTCACTTGGTGATACCCAGGCTTAAGATCCAACTTGGAAAATATCCTAGCACCACCAAGCTGATCGAACAAGTCATCAATTCTCGGTAGTGGGTATCGATTTTTGATAGTGACCCTATTTAATCCCCTGTAATCAATACATAATCTTTTGCCTCCATCTTTCTTCCCAGTCAAAAGTACTGGTGTACCCCAAGGGGAAGTACTTGATCTAATGAAACCTTTAGCTTCCAACTCGTCTAATTGCATTTTCACTTCTTTTAGCTCTGCCGGACCCATTCGATATGGTGCTAGGGAGATTGGTGTAGTGCCAGGAAGAAGCTCAATAGCGAACTCCACCGCCCTGTCTGGTGGTAAACCTGAGAAATCCTCGAAGATGTCCAAAAACTCCGACACCACTGGAATATTAGTTGGTATGGCATCCATTTGGATTACTACTCCCTCCGTAGGTCGAGCTCTAAATTCTGCAGGTTCCTTGGTGCTGCTGCCCCCGATGAACTCGAACTCTGGGTGATTCAGTATCCTGAAGACAACGCTTCTCCTCCGACAGTCAATAATTGCATGAAAAGTACTTAACCAATCCATTCCCAATATCACGTCAAATTCGTGAGTATCGATAATTAGGAAATTAGCATAAAATTCTCTTCTACAAATTACTACAGGACACAATCTACATATTTGAGTTGAAACAATACCCCCGTTACCCGTACTTACCTTCCATCTAATGTTCAGGTTCTCATAACGTATAGCGTGTAGTGTCACAAATTTAGAGGAAATAAAGCAATGTGATGCTCCTGAGTCAAATAAAACTGATGCAGGTATATGATTGACTAGTATCATACCTGCCACCACGTCATCTGACTTCTCTGCTTGCTCTATGGTTAGGTTATATGCTTGTCCACGTCCCATGTCCACTGCCTTATTCTTCTTAGCCTGCTCATAAGCTCTATTCTGAGGTGGAAGTGGTCGCCTATTCTGATTGCCATTCTGATCCCTTTGTGTCTGCTGTTGTTGTTGAGGTACTGGGAGGTGAGGCGTTGACCCCATGTTTCTCCTACGTGGACAATCCCCGATCTTATGTTCACTTGATCCACATGCTAGGCATAAATTGTTAGCATACCGACACTCCTTGATAGTGTGTCCTGATTTCTGACAATGTGTGCAAGTAACCTTCTGTTGCGAAGAAATGACCAGACGCTTCTCAATATTCCTGGATGAAGTTCCTCCCAACATTTGACTGGCCGACCTCTTGGGTGCAGAAGACTGAACCCTCCTTTCCTTATTTATCACCTGCTCTATATCTCGAGCTGCATCAATAACTTCAGCATAGGTCTCCATTCTGGAGGTTACTAAATACTTCTGGATATCTATTCTCAATCCCTGCTGGAAGCAATGAGCACGATCTGCCTCATTTGATACCATGTATGGCGCAAATCGACTTAGGCGAACAAACTCTGATGCATACTCTTCTACTATCATTCCGGCCTGCCTCAAGTTAATGAATTGGTACTCCATCTCTCTCCTGGCTGCTCTAGGAAAGAACCTTGCAAGGAAACTCATTGTGAAAGCATCCCACGAGATTGGTTGGGATAGTCTGTTCTCCTCTGATTGCCACCAAATCCTTGCTATATTCGTCAGTTGAATTTTGACGACACTTACTTTGTCAGCATCTGGAATGTTAGCAGCTCTTAATAAGTCTTCCATCTGCAAGAGCCACTGTTCAGCGTCCAAGGCTCCTACTGTCCCTGAGGCGTCTGAAATCAGATATCCCTCCAGGGCGCTGGTCCCTCGGTTCTACCACACGATCTAAGGCCGCCATCACTCCTGCTCGAAAGGCTTCGGCCTGTTGTTGTTGTGCGTCGACCATCTTACTAAGCAGTCCTAACATTTCATTGGCTTCAGTGGTGTTCGAGGTCGAGCCGGAATTTGCTCCATTCCTATTAGTCTCACGAGCCATCCTTCTGAAGAAACGGAATAATGTTAGTATTACTTTATAAAAGCAAATAGATATATTTAGAAAAATCATATTTATGTGTATATATCTATATAGCCGTATTGAACCTTAAATAGTTTAGTAAAATTAAACTATTATATTTATTTATTTATTTGCCGACTGTAATGATATTCAAGTTTGTTCAAATCACGTGAACAGACTTAAAGAAACCTGGCTCTGATACCACCTGTAACGCCCCACTTTCCGTAGTGTGGAAAGCTGAAACGTTCGGCGTCGAATGACAACTCGACAAGCCTCAAAACAAAATATTACAGTTGCCATGAAATTTAATATGAATAACATACAGAAATAAATGATATTTTTTTTTAAATCAAAGAGACAATAACTTCCTCTAAATAAAATCAGCAATATGTCACTACAATAAATTATTTCTGCATAAAAGAGCTGTCTCACATAAAACTAGATGAAGTGACATATGCACTTATTACAGTTTTCTAAAACGGAAGTAATTAATTAGAAATTGCATCACTCCTATAGATCTGCCTGTTCCTTAAAATATGTCACATCTTGTTCTGTTTCTGGAGGATCTACTTCTTGATAAATATCTGCATCTGGTCATGCATAATCAGGATCGTCAGTAAACCGATCTAACATAGCAAATAATAATAATAATTCAATATCATGGACAGACATACAAATAAAGGTAGAAGTCATTTTTATTATTATTTTTAGTTGATGTCTTTTAATTATGGTATTTGAAAATTCAGGAAAAATATGAATATAGCTGGTCTGAACGCATCCCCGTCTACCCCTGGGAAAATGGAACAGTAATTTTGATCGGAGCCTATTCCGATCCTCCCAAAACGGGAAACAGTGGCGCAGTGATGATCGGAGCCTATCCCGATCCTCCCAAAATGGAAAACAGTGGCACAGTTACGTCCAGCCATCTAATTCATATGAACCTAAATTTTTTCCAAATCCCAGTGTATGACGATTCCAGTGTAAGTCATTCAGTTTAGTTTAATAGATTGGTGATCATCATTAATTTCAATATTCTGTGACAATCAATAGTAACAATAAAAAAATAACATACAATGCGATAATTAATGATCTATCACCAATCCCCTAAATTTCGGTGTCCTTTCAAATTTTATTTCCAATATTCATTTTCCTCTTTCTTTTGTTAGGGAATAAAATATTCAATTTAGAAGTAGGTCACTATGAAGAATAAAATTTTAAAATCATCCATAATCATTTTCAAATGTAAAATTTGTTCAAATGCTTGTGAATAGGTGCAACGACTGCTTCCTAAGAATAGGGCCTAGTTCGGGCATAAGGTTTTAGCCAGAGAGACCCAAGTCTTAGGTAGCTTAAAAAGATTATTCTATTACAAAAGGGGCTCACTTAGCAAAGTTTCAACCGTGCGCCTCAAGAGTACATTGGTATGCGCAAATAGAATTTCTCCCAAACCGGGCATCGCAGGCCTCCTAAAGTTACGGGTCTAAATGCGCACCACGTAGTCTATAGTGAAGTGATTTACAACCTAAGGGAAATGGTGTCCACTAGTGACATATGTGCGCATTTAGAATTTACCAAAAGTTTCCTACAAGTTGCAGGTAGCTCTACATGCGCCCACATACTAAATAGTAAAGTGGTTTACAACATGGGAGAAATGGTGCTCACTAGTAAATTATGTGCGCAATTAGAATTTCATAAAGTTCCTGTAATGTTGAGGTGGCTCTAGATGCGCACCCAACACTATATAGTTAAGGTGAATTACAACATAGGGGAAAATGGTGCTAACTAGTAAATATGTGCGCAATTAGAATTTCATAAAGTTCCTGCAATATTGAGGTAGTTCTAGATGCGCACCCAATACTATATAGTTAAGGTGAATTACAACATAGGGGAAATGATGCTCACTAGTAATTATGTGCGCATTTAGAACTCCCTAAAGTTTCCTTGTCATTGGAACCAAGCAGGGAAAGGATAAGAGAAGCCGAAGCAGCAGCAAAAGCAGGAGAAGAAGAAGAAGTAGCAGAAACAGGAAAAAAAAAAAAGAAGGCGAAGCAGAAGCAGGAAAAGAAGAAGAAGTAGCAGGAGAAGAAAAAGAAGAGAAGCAGAAGTAGAAGAAGAAGTAGCAGAAGTAGGAAAAGAAGAAGAAGTAGCAGGAGCAGAAAAAGAAGAGAAGCAGAAGCAGGAAAAGAAGAAGAAGTAGCAGGAGCAGGAAAAGAAGAAGCAGAAGCAGGAGAAGAAGAAGTAGCAGAAGCAAAAAAAAAAGAAGATGAAGTTGCAACATACGACATTAGAGATTCCACTTTATAAATTTCCCGTGTTCCAGTTTGTAAGTTACAAGAGAAATGAAATCTCAGCAACTCACAAATTAGGAGTACAGAAATCAATTCTATAAAACAAAATAATAAGGTATTTAATAAAAGAATAGATGTTATGGAGTTCCCGATTATGTCGAAGTTTTCGATCGCAAATCAAAATTAACAGTCACGGTTTGTATTATCACAGCATAACCTTGACAACAAGCACTTGACTTTCATCTATATATGCTTTTCTAGCCTCAACGGTCATCAATCAAAAAATTTAGGAGATGGAAGTTGAAGTTGAAATCAGTATAGAATGACAGGATCCAAATGCAGAATTCTGACTTGCATCACATTGTAAGGTCAAAAAAAAAAAAAAAAAACATTTAGAACTAACTGTCTTGGCTTGAGTATAGCCTACACATGAAAATAAATGTTCAAATAGAAGTACTGATATTCTCTAACGTACATCACATTCAAGCAGAAACAATGAATTTTTTTTTTCTTTTTAAGAGCATCTACATGTAGCCGACTCCAAAAATTTTGTATGAAGACTTTGTGGATGTTGATGATGATGATATCTAGGAACTCATTTGACATTTATATTTTAATTAAATAAAGGGTACTATGAATAGGCAATAGCAGTAAGTTTAATAAGAAGAGACCATTTGATATTTTTACAAGCATTCCCCTCAAAAGATGTTTTACGTGTAACAAATACTGTGATTTACGAAGTAGGTTAAATTCCATTAGCATAATGTTCTTAGCACATTGCGACCATGTTAAAATCAGTTGAAAGAAATAAGGGAAATTGTCCAATATATAAAAAAAAAGGCTCTTTTGATGTTCAATATGGATTTGATTTCCACAACTGTGATGTTAATGTCAAATTATAAAAAATAAATATAAGGAATAGCATGTTCAATGAGTTTAAGAACCCACCTTAACTGAATTTCTTCTTTCCTACTTTTTCTTTCCTTGCTTCCTTTCTCTCTCCTTCCCGCACGTTCTGAAGTTCTTCTGCGTTCCAGAGGGGAGGGGCTTTAGTTTATCTTTATTTAAAATTTAAAAGGGTTGGAAGGTTGAGATATGATATTGTTGGTTGAGATGTAATCTTATTGGTTGAAGATTTAAATAACAAATCTTTGGATAAGGGAAATCTTCGAATTTGTTTTGATTTTAACCGCTTCTAGATTCTCATCCTAAACAAATCCCCCTTTTATTCATTCATTTATTTATTTATTTATTTTTTCAGATTTTAACTTATTTTAATTTAATTTATTTTATTATTATTACTATTTTTAGAACTGAATTAAATGCAATAATCGAAAGGTGGTCGTTACAAAAACTTAGAGAAAAATAATTTCATCTTACTAACTTTGGAGTTGACTGAGAAAAACATGGGACACATCTAGTAATTCTCGGTGGAGATGTAAGGCTATGCGGAATTCTATTTGAGCACACCACTTTGCTTAGTGAGCTCATCTTTTCCAGGAGGAGATTAGTCTTCTGAACGATTGTCACGAATTAGTTTCCCATCGGATTTAATATTATTTGCGGATTAATTCCCAACAAAAAAAAAAATGGCAAGTTCGTAATTGTCAACAACTTTAGTAGTAGGTGGGCTCAATGAGCAACATTGTGTGTTAAAATAGAATTTCCTAAGGTTCTCATCGCAAATTTGGCTCTACCATCTCATTTGTTCCGTCTTGAGCTTGGACAGGCATATGCCATAGCAGCCAGCATGCCTATTCGTATATCGGATCTCTGCATCTTTCTGCTCAACTCAGAGTTCTTACTGCTCCCTCTCCTGCTCATCCACGGCGCAGCCGCTGCCTCATCTTCGAACGCCACGGATCGAGATGCTCTGCTCCTCTTCAGGGCCCGGATCTCCGGCGACCCGTTGGGATTGCTCACCTCATGGAACGATACCAACACTAGCGTCCACTTCTGCAGCTGGCATGGCGTATCCTGCGCTGATCCCCTATATCCCCACAGGGTCACTGCTCTGTCGCTGCCATTTTCAAACTTGACAGGCTTCATTTCGCCTTACTTGGCCAACCTCACCTTCCTCCAGTCCCTCAACCTATCAAACAACTTTTTTCGCGGCTCCATTCCTCCACATTTCGGCCGCCTCGCCAACCTCCAATATCTCGACATGCGATCCAACTTTCTCGAGGGAGACCTGCCTCCATCCCTCACCCACTGCTCCAAGCTCGTCTCCATCATTCTTACTCGCAACAGCCTTGTCGGACAAGTGCCAGCCAATTTCAGCCAATGTCTCGGACTCAACACCATCGATTTGATGTTCAATCAGCTTTCGGGAACCATCCCTGAATCGCTGACCTCTCTTCCAGCGCTGTACAAGCTCAGACTTGGCGGGAACAACCTCACCGGCAACATCCCTGCGTCGCTTGGCAACCTCTCGTCGCTCTCCACTCTTGAGCTGTACCAAAATAGCCTGCGAGGGCGAATACCCAGCACACTTGGTAGGCTCTCCAACTTGACATACTTGGGCTTGGCAGTCAACAACCTGACGGGTGAGCTCCCTTCGACTCTCTTCAACATCTCCTCCATAGTTTATTTCCAAGTCGGAAACAACCTTCTATCTGGAGAGCTGCCGCAGGATCTGGGCACCATGCTTCCGAACCTCCGCTACTTTTATGCTTTCGTGAACCAACTCGGAGGTCGAGTCCCATCCTCTCTGGCCAACGCTACCCGGCTGCAGCAATTTGTACTCGACGGTAACATGTTCGTCGGGACGATCCCCGGTAACCTGGGATCTTTGCAGCAGCTGACTACATTCCAAGTTGGGCAGAATCAACTTGAGGCTAAGGAAGCCAGGGACTGGGAATTTCTCACCTCATTGTCTAACTGCAGTAGTTTGAGTATTCTCTACTTGACCCAAAACAACCTCCAGGGCCTTCTTCCTAGCTCTGCAACCAACCTCTCGACGCAGCTGACATGGCTGGCGATGGCCGAGAACCAAATATCCGGCAACATTCCGATGGGCATTGGCCGATACAGCAAACTAACGGTGCTTGATTTCTCCGCTAACCTTCTCTCCGGTACCATCCCTGCCACCATCGGCATGCTCCGAGACTTGCAGCTACTGCACTTGCCTGGAAACGAGCTGCACGGTGAAATTCCAACCACCATTACCAATCTCACACAGCTAAGTCAGCTTCTTCTCGCAGAGAACAAGTTGGAAGGGAGTATACCGTCGGCGATTGGAGCCTTGTCGCGCTTGACTGCTTTGGATCTTTCAGATAATAGGCTCAACGGGACCATACCAGGACAGGCCATTGGCCGGCTTTATTCGCTGTCGATGGTCCTCAACTTGTCGCACAACCTCCTAACAGGATCTCTTCCGACGCAAATTGGCAGCTTGATCAATCTAGTCGTGCTTGATGTGTCGGAAAATAGACTGTCAGGAGAGATTCCAGGTTCTCTTGGCTCATGCCAGCTCCTCGGAAGTCTTTTTATGCAGGGCAACTCCTTCACAGGAATCATTCCTTCGACTCTGAGCAAACTGGCAGGAATCCAAGAGCTAGATCTCTCACGCAACAACTTATCCGGGCAAGTTCCAGAATTCCTCGGGAGCTTTCGTCTCCTGAACCATCTGAATTTATCCTTCAATGAACTGCGGGGGCCTTTGCCCGATCAGGGAGTCTTCCGCAATGCAAGTGCGATATCAGTCATCGGAAACGATGGGCTCTGTGGGGGCGATCCGCAACTGCATCTGCACCCGTGTGGCTCTATCGAAGGAGTAAATGCTCACAGATCATCGTCGCACCTCAAACTCATCATCCCTCTTGTCATTTCTTCAGTAATACTCGTTGCGATATGTGCAGCTTATTTCGTTCAGAAGCAAAGATCGAGAGCGAGTCCTCCAAAGCCTTCTCCGAAGGAGCCATTCTTCAAAATTTCTTATGCAGGAGTACATAGAGCAACTTCCGGCTTCTCTCCGTCCAATCTCATCGGTGCAGGAAGCTTCGGGTCTGTGTACAAAGGAATCATGGAATCTGACCCGGATCAGGTTGTCGCCATTAAGGTCCTCAACCTCGAGCAGCAAGGAGCTTACAAGAGCTTCATGTCTGAATGCGACTCATTAAGGGCCGTTCGACATAGAAATCTTCTGAACATTGTTACCATATGTTCGAGCATTGATCACAATGGCAATGAGTTTAAAGCTCTGATCTTCGAGTACATGCCAAATGGAAGTTTGGATGACTGGCTGCATCCAAAAGCTGAGCTCGTCATCGATAATGAAAATTCGAAAAGTTTAAGCCTTGTTCAGAGATGGAACATAGTCATGGACGTCGCTATGGCTCTAGATTATCTTCATCATCAGTGCGAGAGTCCTATCGTGCATTGTGATCTGAAGCCGGGAAATGTTCTTCTTGACAGTGAGATGAGTGCCCGTGTAAGCGATTTCGGGTTGTCGAGGTTTCTTCATAGAACTACAGCTATTTCGACTGCAGAAACAAGCAACACTATTGGAATTAGAGGGTCTATTGGATACATAGCTCCAGGTATGAATCTCTCTACTCCCCACTTATATATCGTCCGGAAGTTGTGAATAAAGCCTGAAGTAGAAAAATATGCACTTAATAGAAAAAATATGGCATATTCTTACAAATGTTGCCTAAAGTTTACTTGAAACATGTTATTATTCTTCAAATTTCCTATACTTCGTGCATTGGCAATAAGATATGCTTACATGTTTGCTTGCATGTAGTCACGGCAAATCTTAGTTCATTCTTACCAAAATGTAATACATTATGCTTTAGCGCCAAACTAACCAGTGCTTGATATTTGAATTGCAGAATACGGTATGGGAGGTGCAGCCAGCACTCAAGCGGATGTGTATAGTTATGGAGTGCTATTGCTTGAGACGTTTACGGGAAAGAGGCCTACCAATGAGATGTTCCACAGTGATCTAGACCTTCGTAAATATGTAGCTATGGCATGTCCAGATAGTGTATTGGACATTGTAGACCCATCGATGATGGTAAACCTCAAATCAGACACAGCAGGACAAGGGCGGATACGCGACAGCGTTGTCTCAATTCTGAGACTCGGTCTTTCGTGCTCCCAAGAGTCCCCGAGCAAACGCATGGAGATGGGAGATGTTATAAATGAGTTACTTCTAGTGAAGAAGTTGTTCGATGGGTAGGAGACACGGAATGTAACACGAAATTAAGGAATCTATGTGAACGGTAGGGATAAATACACAATCACATCTTGTTGTTGTTGTTGAATAACGAAAGTGAGGTGCTCATTGCACTCAACCGATTGTCTATAGTTACAATGAGCTTTCGTGAAACATTTACCAGAAAAAGAAACCTACTGATAACATGTTCCAAATTGGTAAAACCCTTGCAAATATGTTGCAGTGGCATATTGTAACACCATGATTTATACTCCAAAAGTTCCGATGATATATTTCATTTCTTGGTAAGACAGTCGTAGAACGATAAAAATAATTCAAGTTCGAATCTAAAATTTGAGATCAAATCCGAGTTCGAATTCAAAATCTAAGTTCGAATCCAAATACGAATTCGAATCCGAATTCAAATAATAATAATAATAATAATAACAGTAATAATAAATAAATAAATAAATAAAAATAAATAATTAAAAAAATATAGGGTGAGTCTCGCATAGGTGCGGGGCAGCCTCACGTGGCTCAGGGCTCAGGAGAAGAAAATCAAACACAATCTAAAAAAAAAAGAAAATTTGATTACAACGAATCTGGAGCAAATCAAATCAAGAAAAGATTCGAAAATCTCATCGAAATTATAAAAAGGATCCCGATTCTATCTACAAGGAAACCGAATCTCGATTATATCTATAAAGAAACTCGCTCAACAACTTAGGACCTATAAATACCCCTTAAGAGAGCTCAAAAAAGGGCTTTTGGCAGGTCGATCTACACGCGAGAGCCTTGAAGTCTCGAAGCCTTGTGATAAAAAAAGACCCTTTGGCAATTCACGTAACGCGCAAGAATTTTGAAGGCTTAGGACCGGCAAAAAAAAAGAAGAAAACTTTTGGCCAGATCTCTCTCGCTCGAGTTTCCTTCAAGAATCAGAAGAGACACTCAAGAGATCTCCATCGCCTCCAACCATCGACGGCGGATCGTCAACGGGAAAAGGACTGATATCCATAACTGGCTCAAATCCCACGATCTTTTGTAAAAAGAGAGCGATGATCTATAAGTCCTCTCTGTCTGTTTTTATTTTCTTTTCATTGTAATCAAATCGAGTAAAGAGAAATTTTGATAATCTATAATTTTTCTCTAATTCAATGGCAATAGAAAGAAGATCTATTCCTGTTTTTTTCGAAAATAGACTGGCGATCACAGTGGAAGAAATCTCCTATACTGAAAAGGAGATGGTAGTCCAATCTGACGTCAATAGAGTTGGAGAGACGATGGAGAAATTTGTGATTGAGATCGAGGTCGGCCCAAAATATTCAAAATCACAAAAAGATGACCTAATAGTTTTAAATGGTAAGGTGGCGTTGATCCATCAACATCCACGTGAATTTTCAAACTCTGATCTATAAAAACTCGCTGCATATGACGCCAAAGGAAAAACTTATCGTGGCACAAAAACAGACTCAAATCCGCAACCAGAATTGAAGGGCGCGCACCTCTCAGCCCAACACCTCTCAGCCTAACAGAGGTCAGCCTAAAACCTCTCAGCCTAGCAAAACTCAGTCCAGCACCTCTAAGCCTAACAATTTTCAGCCTAGCACATATCAGCCTGGCATGAATAAGACCAGACGCCATCCTGGCACGAGTAAATTTAAACACCAAACGAAGTTTAAGGCAACACGCGAGGCTAGTTCAATTAAGCCGGCGTGCGAGGCTAGATTAGCACACCAGGCTACCCAGCAGATTTGTGCAAGATATATCAAAACTAGTGATGGACATCGAACTAAACTGGGGGTTGACAAAAAAACTTCCATAATTTCTCGAAGTCATATGTCTGGACAAATAAATCTCTCTCAGGAAGCGGGCCCCACTCGCAAAAGGTGGTTATATCAGCACAACATGAAAAAACTCCAGATTTACTGAGATATTTCTCAAATAAAAGAAAAGTGACACTAATCCATCAGTCCTGCTACTGTGAGGAGTTGATCGTGGCGGTTTTGACACACTGTCACTGTCAAGCCCCAAAACCATATGCATTTAATCAGTTGTCAACACCAAAATCCAATATTCTAGAAAGAAGACGGCTGCAAAAATAAAACTCTAACTCAGATTAAGACTTGCTCGCTTTCATGTCAAATATGGTGAATAAGGGTAAGAAACCAGTCATCGAAGAGTATACCATTGATACAGAGCAGAAGAAACATATCATCACATACGTCTCAGATCAGGTGTGACGGCTCCCCGTGGTTATGAAAGATTGGCAGGGGGTCCTGATAAGGAATATGAGGTGTTCAGTGATCATTCGGCCATAACAACACCACGATCGCACGCTTCCTGTTGGTATGGCAGGAAGACGGTCCACATGGTTGAACGGTCGACCGAGATGAGTCAAAAGATTGAGGCGCAAGAACGCTTCATCCAAGAGCAGCAAAGGAGCATTGAGGACCTCAGAGCGATGATTGTGAAGGTATTAGAAAACAATCAAAAGAACATAGAAAACGGTGCAGTGAGTTCTTCCTCTTCTGGTAAAACTAACATAGAGAATGATAAAACCGAATCCAACCGTGATAAGACCAAGAAGGATGAAGCTGAATCCAACAGAAATACCGGGGTAAAAGGCAATGAGAGCAAATATTATATTGATCATCATGCCGAAAGAATGGAGAAGCTTCAAAACCAGATAGAAGTCTTAATGCACCGGAAAGGATTGCAGGAGGCAGGGATTACGAGACCCTACTCGAAAGAGTGGGAGTCCGCACTATTTCCGCCAAAGTATAAACCTTTGAAACTAGAGTTATATGATGGGAAGGGATCTCCAAACCAATATATGTATTATTTTCTTTCGCAGATCGGCCATCTCATGGGCAATGACCCAGTGATGACAAAGATTTTCGCAAGTACCCTGCAAGGGCCTGCATTTACTTAGTTTATACAGCTGCCCCCGGGAACCATCAATGCCTGGTCTGACGTGGAAAGAGAGTTCCTAGCCCGCTTCTTTGAAAACGATATCGAAGTATCTATCCACTCTCTTCTAGAAAACAAGCTAGAAGAAGACGAGATGGTTAAAAGTTTCGTTGAGCGCTTTCGCGAGATGTCGATGCGATACAAGTATGACATGTCACAGGAAACATTAGTGGAGACTTGCAAATACAATCTCCAGATCAAAATATTGGTCAAAATAGGAGCGGTAGAGTCGAAAACCTAGAAGGATCTAATCAAATAAGGGCAGCAAGCAGAAAATATAATTTAACGTATTAATGAATACCATGTCCAGAGGAGGATGGTCATGAATCAGCCATGGCTGCAATCATCCCATCCTAAGGGAAATGAGGTAATGACCACCAAATCTGCCGCAAACAAAAAAGCACAGAATAATCGAGATTCTTCTAGATCGCAACGGACGTACGTTTTCAAGGATGAGCAAACAGTGATCCTGTTTAATTTGTTCAATAAAAAGGAGATACTCAGATTACCCGTAAATTCGAGGCGAGAGGAAGCGGGGAAGACTAGCGACCCAAAGTATTGCATCTACCATCAAAATATTGGGTACCCAATCAAGAATTGCTATGATCTGAAAGATAAATTTCAGGCATTTGTTGATGCAAATGTGATCCAGTTGAGGTCTGAATAGAAAAGGTGTCCGCAAATGCGACAACAGCAAAATGATTGTCATAAATTATTAAAAAAAAGTAAAAAAAAGAAAAAAAAAAAGAAGAAAAGCGTATGAGTTTTTGTTGCTCAATGCTGCCAAGGTAACGGAAAGAGAGTAAAACTCTCGCTAACTCTATCATACTGGGATAAGAGTATGAAATCAAACAGCCCGAAGCAAGAATGCGAGACTAGGCCTGCATACAACGTAAGGCTAAGTCAGCGTGAAGTCATACAGATGCGAGGCTAACTCGAGACTAAATCAGCGTGCATGATTATACTAGTGCGCAAGGATAAGCCAGCGCACAAAACTCATCCAGAGTACAAAAATGAATAGAAATGCGAGGCTAAGGTTCAGCCCTACATAGTCTAATGCAAAGAAGAGAAAGTAGTCTGTTACCACATGATGAAACTCATGGACAGTTAAACAAGTCACATGCAGGGGGTGAGATTCATATCCAACCAAACAAAGATATTTATGAAGCCAACGCAAAGAATGCGGGGCTAATACCTGCGAGCAATGCAAGACTATGCAAAGCTAAGCTAGTGTAAGACTCATTCAAAAGTGCAAAAGCTCCAAAACGCAAGGCTAAATTGCAACCCCACGTAAAACAGTTGAAAGTGGAGGTAACACATACGCACGACGAGCCCAGTATCTGTCTCGCACGGTGAGCCCAACATCTGCCTCGCGAGCCCAGCCTCCGTCTCGCACGGCGAGCCCAACCTCTGGTTCACACGGTGAGCCCAGCATCTGCCTTGTACAACGAGTCCAATTTTCGCCTCCCGCAGCGAGCCCAACTTCCACCTTGTGATGAGCCCAGTCTAACACATTGTGCAGCGAGTTTAGCCTTCGCCTTGTGCGACAAGTCTAACCTCGGTCTTGATAATTTTATTACTGGAAGAGGTGTAGAGTATAAGGCAATATTGCAGCCATGCATAAAAATCTCAATATGCAAAGATAAGCCAGCGTGCGACAGACATAGTGCGTGAGGCAGATCCAATGCACGAAGAAGTCCAAAATGCAAAACTAATTTTTAACATCACGCAAACTTCAAAGAAGAAGAAGGTGGCCAATTGAATTACAATATCTACTCAAATAAGGCCCACACAGGGGGTGAGACCCATACCAATCGACATTGTATGCAATGCAAAGCAAACTCCACATACAATGCAATATCAAGCCGGTGTAAAGCCATCTAAACGCAAGGCTAAACTCGTACAAAAGTAACTCAAGTGCAATGCTATGCCTGTGTACAACACGAGGCTATGCCAGTTTAAAACACGAGGCTAAGCCTGCAGGTTATGAGGCTAAGTTTCCATTCTGAACGCGCAACAACAAATTAAGTTGTAACAAGCTTGCATCTCGAGGGCATTTAATAAGAAAGTTGAACAAAGAACTTAAAAAAAAGAGAGAGACGTGGTTTTAGCTGTCAAAAGACCAATGATCCTGACCCACAAGATTAAAGAAAAATTAGAATCTAAATGGGAAGGACCTTTTGTAATACAAACTGTCTTTTCAAATAGAGCATATTGCCTGATCAATCAAGATGGCAACAAGATAATGATGATACCTATCAACGGTAAATCCTTGAAGAAATATTACATCTAGCCACCTTCAAAAAAAAGAGGGAAAGGGAAGGCTAATGAATCAATCGCCCAATACTATCAAAAGCAATGGGAAGAAAAATAAAAAATTTCTCGCTAACCCCATTTTACTAGGGGTATCATTAAACCCATTCCCGCTAAGGCAAAGGGGAGAAGGAACGTTTGGCATCTAAGCCCAAATAAAATTTTTGACAACTCATCATGCTGAGAGGAATAACATGGCTAGCCCAATGCAAACGGTGATTGGTAAAGGCATATCAAATTCGTTCATAGCTGGAGCTTTGCTAAAAATTCCGTAACAAATCTATTACAATACTATCTTATAAGGATAAGTTATAACCCAATGCTCCAAAAGCAAATAGGAGAGGAATTCAAATCCTCAACAACTCTTCATGCTGAGGTAAAAGTATGAACCACTCAATGGTTTAAGAGCAAAAGGGAGAAGGAACGTTTGACATATAAGCCCAAACAAAACTCTCGATAACTCATCATGTTGAGGGAAAAAACATGACTAGCCCAATACAAATAACGATTGGTAAAAACATATCAAATCCGTTGATAGCTGGGGATTTGTTAAAAATTCCGTAAATCTGTCATGTTAAGCTCTTATTTCTGACAGCAATATTCAGATCATCTCATATCAAAAGCAAACAAACATGTCACATTAAGCTCTTATCTCTGACAACGAGATTCAAACTATCTCATTTCAAAAACACATAAGTCTGTCAAGTTAAGCTCTTAACTATGACAGTTAAATTTAAATCATCACACACTATGATAAATAGTTTCTTTCGTGATCCTAATCCGATCACCGGCTCTGTCTGTCACTCAAACGAGTCATCCAGGCATGTGCAATTAGGCGCCTCTGCCAAAATCGATGATTATGACCTAATCATCTTGGCGTGTGCAATTAAGCACCTCCGCCAAATCCCATAGATACGTTTAACAGTACACCTCTACTCATAGTTCTTCAATCTCAATTTGAAAAATAATTACCGGCTCTGTCTATTAGTCAGGCGAGTCATCGGCCCTATTTGGCAACCCAAACAAGTCCTATCACAGTCAAAACACTCAACTTGTTAACGTGTTTTCGTACTCTTAGCAAGTTCCATCTTCATGAACCCATCCACCAATTTCTAAATAAAAATCCAAAGTATTTCAAAATTTTGCTAAACAAATGGAGAGAAAATTTTGAAAACTTTGGAGAGGGTCTTGTAAAATGATAAAAATAATCCAAGTTCAAATCCAAAATCCAAGTTCGAATTCGAGTTTGAGTCCAAATACGAATTCGAATTCAAATAATAATAATAATAATAATAATAATAATAATAAATAAAATAAATAAATAGTTTAAAAAATAGGGTGAGCCTCGCACCCATGTAAGGCTCTCGCGTGGATGCAAGGCTCAGGAGAAGAAAATCAAACACAATTTAAAAAAAAATTACGGCAGGCGAGCCTCGCATGGATGTGAGGCTCAAAAGGAAAGGCGCCCAAAAAAAAAAAGGCAGGCGAGCCTCGCACCCACGCAAGGCAGCCTCGTGTGGATGCGAGACTTAGAAGGAAAAGTGCCCAAAAAAAAACATTAAGGCAGGCGAGCCTCGCACCCATGCGAGGCAGCCTCACGTGGATGCGAAGCTCAGAAGGAGAAGCGCCCAAGGCGAGAAAAAAAAAATTAATTAAACACGCAAGGCTCCTCTTCCTCAGTGAGAAAAAGTTAAAGGGGGTGCTCAATGAGCAAAAATAAAAAATAATAATTAATTAAATCTCTCTCTCTATCTTTTTCTCTCTTTCTTTGGCTCCGCCTCGAGCTATTTTGCAAATTCTACAAATTCTAATTAGACTTAAATTCTAATTAGAGTTTAATTGATTTTTGAATGTAGAATTCTAAATTAATTTATTTGAGTTTAATAATTCTGCAAATTCTAATCAGAATCTAATTAATTTTTTGGGTGTAGAAACAGGACTCTATACAATAAATCTGAAGCAAATCAAATCAAGAAAAGATTCGAATATCTCATCAAAATTAAAAAAGATTCCGATTTTATCTACAAGGAAACCGGATCTCAATATTATCTATAAAGAAACTCTCTCAACAACTTGGAACTTATAAATATCCCTCAAGAGAGCTCAAAAAGGGGCTTTTGACAGATCGATCTATGCACGAGAGTCTTGAAGTCGTGAAGCCTTGTGACAAAAAAAAATACCCTTTGGCAACTCAAGTAATGCGCAAGAATTTTGAAGCCTTAGGACCGGCAAAAAGAAAGAAGACTTTTGGCCATATCTCTCTCGTTCGAGCATTCTTTAAGAATCAGAAGAGACGCTCAAGAAATCTCCATCGCCTCCAACCATCGACATCCGATTATCAACAGGGAAAAGACCGATCCCCATAGTTGGCTCGAATCCCACGATATTTTGTAAAAAGAGAGCGACGATCTATAAGTTCTCTTGTCTGTTTTTATTTTCTTTTCATTATAATCAAATCGAGAAAAGAGAAATTTTGATAATCTATAATTTTTCTCTATTTCAATGGCAATGGAAAGAAGATCTAATCCTGTTTTTCCTGAAAACAACAGCGTGTATAAAAAAAAGGGTATACCATAAAATTGTTTCGAATAGAAATTCAGAACTAGAGATTGGTCCAGATTCACCAAAACTGCTAGAGGCTGGAGTGGTTCCGGGATCACGCCGGGTGACCTATCGATGACTTGAGCTTCAAGGAGACAAAGAAGATGCAGCGACCTAGATAGAGGCATAAAATTTAGAGAGCAATCTGAAGTGGTACAACCACAAGAAGCACATAGGGATGAAGCCTTAAACGACACTTTATTTATGTAAACTTGTTGTAAAACATTGGAGGTAAACACTAGTAGTATTAACTCTCCATATGGGGGAGTTTTAATATGTAATATGTACTATGAATTTCTATTTTTATTATAACTTATTAAAGAAATGGGGGCGCAACAGCTCACAGTTTATCTAAAAAAAAAAGATTCAAAACTAATAAAAATAGGGGAAAGATTCTAACTTTGTATAGTTGAGAAATTACAAGAGTAAAAATATACAATTCTATTTTCAAATAAAACAAAAAACATAGTTCAGTTATACAATCACTCAATCGCTACTTTCATATATAAATCTATAAACTTATGATGATGGAAGCCTAATCAAAATATTCTTTGGTCCTCTTGATAATCCAGAAGCAATCTTTGACCTAGATGGTAAGGAAATTCATAAAAGAGGAGAAAAGAATTACTCACTAGAGGTATACTGTAAAAACATAATAAATCATCTTTTACAATAATCAACCCTCTCGTTAACAAGCTTGATGTGAAAACTAACACCTTCTGACACGACAATGGAAATGCGATGGAGATTTTAATGGAGAAACAAGAAATTTTTGTTGATGAGAAGATATTTTTCTTGATGGCTCTCTAGGGTTTTAACGGAAAGATGGATCCTTAGAACTTCCTTAAAGTTAGAGTTGATGGGATATTTATAGAATCCTATTAGGTTTTCACTTTTCTAACTAATCCTCTCTATTAGATCTAGTGAAAATAGGAATCATAATTATAATTGGAATCCAAAATTAACTCAAAATCAACTGAAAATTTAATTCTAGGTCCTGAACTACCAATAGTCCTACTAGCAGTTTTAGTACTTGGAGTTCTCTGTTTGATGCAGAAAAATAGCCTACTAGTAAGTCAGACGTAGGTCAGATTGTCATTCTAGATTTTTTTTTTTTAGCATTGTTGAATTTAAGAAAAACAATCATATATTTTGTCTCCAAAATTTGATGGTTATAATTCTTAAATAGTTAAAAAGAGAATTTATATCTATATAACTCTTCTTTTATAAATTTTCCAATTAAATCCTAATCTTTATCAAATCTAGTCTTGAAGTTGTTGTTTCTCCACAGGCTTCAGTAAACTCAATTTCGTTCTATTCAATCTCCATTTTGATTTGTTTTTTGATCATAGAACTTCTTCATCATTTTTTCAGTGTATATATAGAATCAAAGTATATAAATAAAAAGCATCTAATCTTACTATAATCCATAATAGTGCATAATATTATTCAAAGTACATTAATGGAAAGAAAATACTACCATAGACATTAACAATTGTGAGTTGATCGGCTGGCTCAGATACAATCAACCATTTAGATAAAGGGGAGTCACTCAATGTATCAAAGATTTCCAATTAGAGCCAAGTATAACAGTTAAAAATAGTAATTATATGAAAGGGTGAAGCTCGCTCGAACTACTGATAATGAGTTTGCTCCTAAAACGTACGGGTCTATAATCGGCAAGTCAACCTCGCTCACCTTTGCATAGCCTTTAATACGTGGACATGTGGAGGTAACTCAAGGTCAGATCCAAAACGAAATAAGTTGAGCACATACTTATAAATAGTCCAGAGAGATATGAAAATGATAGTGAACAAAACAATGACTTGAACAAAGTTTTCCTACAATAAGCAGGAAAAATATGACTACTAGTTTTCAAGTCTAGTTACAACTTTATCCTTGGTAAATTGTATCATCTAATTAGAATTAAACAGTGAATCAGTTTTGGTATTGAGAGAGTATCTCGTAAATCCTCTACTACAGTCTAGTCATGGCAAAGGCCGAAAACAAATCATAGCATAAGCTGGAATATCAAATCACGATATAAGCCAAATATTAAGTCATAACATAAGTCGGAATATCAAGTCATGGTATAAGAAGGAATATCAAGTCCGATCGAGTTAATCTTTATAACTTTTGATCCCGAGTTTCAAGTGAGCTAATTTTGGACTTGTTGCATAGATAATTCAAATATAAATAACTTTTTCTTAATGTTTCACTAATTCTCACATTATCCTTATCAAAATAGAGATTGAAATTAGAGTTACTATGCAAGTCGAGGCTCATACATCATATCTTTTGATCCTGGACTCCAATACTCATATTAGTCTTATTAAAAAAAGATATCAATTGGCTACAACTTTTCTTTGATTTATATTTTTATATTTCAATTCTATCCTTTTCCAATTTGGGCTTGAATATGTTGTTACTGCATAAAGGTAAAGTTTGAAGCCATAAGACTCACCATACCATATAAAACCATGAGGGCTAGTATTTCCATGGCTTCAACCTAGGGTAAAGTTGGCAACTAACTCTACATCATTGCATGTTTGATCATATTAATATTGCCACTCTACGTTTATTACTTGACTAATGATTTATTGATTAATTCATAACTTGACTTGCAATTGGCATGTGCACTTGATACGATTTTGTGTGGAACTTGCCCAACATGTTAAC